>BGNK01003971.1:3227-32868 GCA_003297005.1 Symbiodinium sp. clade A Y106
CATGCTCAGTCCTTCATTTGTTGGATGGGCAGCAGTTTCAGCTCAGTTTTGTTTTCCCACCCAACCCACCCTTGGAGCTTGGGGAGCGGAAGACAATTCTTGTCTCACCGGGGGGGGCATGGAGGGGCTCACACGGCTTCTCATGCCTTCCGCCTCAGACGGGACGTTTCCACCATCCACCGAAGAAAAGTTGCGCTCCGTCTGATGCTGGATTAGATTGAGTTTTGGAAGTGCATAAATTATAATATAAACTTTGCTATCTTCGCGATTTATATTCAGTTACAGATTTTCCCCACATATCCTTTTTTTGGGGAATATGATTGTTGGCTCTTACCGGAGTCTTCATACTTAGCACGTTGCCCCAACCTCAACTCTTGACCCCGAGCGAAACAACAGAGACACCAAGGCAGCAGCTCCAGAACATCATGATGCCAACATCACTAGTCACTAGTTTCTACTCTATAATCATCAGCAGCATGCTTCACTGCACGCCTCGGGGCAAGATGTAGTATATAAGTGATGTCATGGCTTCAACGCATGGACGGCTGAAACGGAAACCCAATCTGAACACGGTATGTATTACAAACTTACTAACTAGTATATTTCTATACAGTCTCTACAAAGACACTAAACCCTAGAGTCTAGAGTGACTCTACAAGCTACGCTGTTACGACCTTGGCCGCCTACAGTCTGCAGATGCATGCCTCGCAAGCTTGCACAGCTTCCTTGGCAGACTCACACTGGACCGAAAGGCCAATGATGCATATAATGATGTCTGTCAACCGAGTTTCCTCTGGCCCTCTACTAACTCTAGTAAGTATCGGCCCTGCCCACCTGCTGTACTGCGCTTTCCTTGGCCTTGCCTGCCTCGTCCATATTCTCGTACTCGGACTCACTGGACAACTCGCTCGCAAGAGCGCTGAAGGAAGGGGTCGTGAAGCTCCAGCTCATCTTAGCCGGCATCCACACACAGAGGATCGGCAGCAGGTTGTCGAGGAGCATCTCTGCCTTGGAATCCTTCTCTCCAACTTTGCCTTGCTTGGTGAGCTCGAGGAGCTCCTCGCACAAGAACCGCACGGCCCGGGGGCCGCTTGGACACTTGGATCCGAATTGTCAATGGCAGAATTATGTCTCTGTCCAACAGCAAGGTCACACTGTTTTTCAGGTCTCTCTTCGACAGACTGTCCAGGTGGTGCTTCAGGCCGTTTGCCAATTCGCAGGTCTCGATGACCTTGCTCAGGATTTTGCACTGCCATTTGCCCTGGTTGCGAAGGGTGTCGGCCACGCTGCGGGCCTGCAGTCCAAAGCCAATTGTAGAGTTCAGGAAGCAGCATTAGACTTCTCGAACATCCCATCCTGCTCTGCCACACACAGCTCCAGCACAAATTTGAACCATGGAACTTAGAGTCCTGAGTCTAGAGTCTAAAGTTGAAGCTCAGCTCCGTCACGGAACCAGCGACTCTTTTCTGGCGATGCTCAAACAACAAAACATCTGAACAAGGACCAGAAACCATACACACCAGGCACGAATAGCATCGAGCAGCAAAATGACACACGAGAGGATATCCTCTTGGGTGTAGTGAGTATAGCGTTAAGCCTCTGAGGCCAGTCTTGCTTGCCCTGTTCGAGCCCTGGCACAGCAGTGCCTTTCAAACAAGTTTGGTAGAAAACCAAACAATCAACGGGTTTGGCAGAAAAGTTGTTTGACATCGTGCAGTGAACCTCGTCGAGAAGCATGGCATCAAAGACATACGGAGTCATCAAATCATCACACTGTCTGCCGAAAGAAAACATAACTGAAATCCAGAGTGCCTCCTACAGTCCTACAGGGCTCGAGTGAATGAACATCGCCGTGTATGAGAAACACAACTTTGTGTCCAGAGACACACACTGTGTCACGAGGTGCCTCATCACTTCACAGTCGTGACGACAGAAACCATGGGGACCCAGCACAGTCCAGCGAAGCGGACACTACACACAGAACTCAGGTGCACATAGCATCAGAGGGCTTAGGTCCTGACTGCGTCGCAGCTCCGCATCAATTTCTCTCCAGCGAATATTCGATCCACCGAAAGGTTGGCAAAGCACTTTGGGGGTCGTCTGCAGCTCGTCCACGACGAGAGCCAAATCCTTTTCGTGGGCACCGAGGCCGAGGCCCTCCAAAGAGGCCGGGCCCACCTCCTCGTCCTCTTCGGGATTTGGGGCTCCTTTGCGCTTGACGGACTTCGCTTTCGCTTTGACTTTGGCATTCGCTTCACGGAAGCGACGAGAGGAGCCCTGAACTTGCTTGGAATTCTCAGCCTCGTCATCCGATGGGTCCACCGCTGCCGAAGCCTGGCTTGTCCCCACGAGCTTCTGCAACTTGAGCTTGTAGTCAACGTTGCCACTGGACACGGCCTTCGGGAAGCTGGCCAGCTGCTCGTCGGTGTGGTAATTCCAGTGCAACTCCGCCTCAGGATGCCGAAATCCACCCTTCATACACTAACGGCGGCAGTCCGGCAACAGAATCACGAACAACCCTGATCACAAGCAGTGAGAAGCCATGCCCAACATCACTTACCAGCTCACCCTGGCCCTGCCTGGTCCTCCTCAAACTGCCGCGCAGCCTGGAAGAGCATTTCATCCTGTGTCATGCTGGCACTTGCCTGGAAGCGGATCTTCCTGATGGAATAAATTGTGGAAACATCAAGGCCTGCAAGGCTGATGAAGTATTGCCGGCATCTGACACCGAGGTGGTTCTCGATGGTCACTGCCTCCTGCTTCCAGGCAGCCTGGGCTCTCGAGTTCTTCTCCATTGTGATGAGCTCAAAGAGCTCCGACTCGGTCACCAACCCGAAGTCCATGTACACAGTGTAACCCCGCCTGGTGCAATCATAGATGTTGCAAGGGTGCTGCACATCACCGGGCGCTTCACCCATGATCACCTTACGGCCTCTGGCCATGTTGCTCCTGAAACCGTCCTTGTTCTCGTCGTGCCTCAGGCTGAAATCAAACCGAACACTGCAATAAGCTCTTACGGTCTTACGGGTTTCTGACAACATGGATGTCACCGTAACTGCAACGTGACATCTAACATGTCTTTCATCTCTTTCCTCACAATAGAGACAGTGCGCCGACACTGAAATGAACCTATTTGCTTGTGAGCTGCTTGGCACAACACTCTGACCAGGGTCGCCCAGGGGCGTACTGCTGCCAGAAGTTCGCACACCAAATGCAACCGTCCGGGATCTTGACACCAGTCGCGTCTCTGGAAGCCATGGTAGTGTCCTGCACGAGGCAAGACATCTTCTTTAAACAACTCATAGCAGTCTAGCGGCTCTTCCAAAATACCCTCTTTATTTCCAAGAGGACTCAGAAATCTATTATAAAAGAATATCCTGCTTCAAAAGATATTAACTCAAATATCTTTCCACGTATGAAGATAAGGAAAAGTTCAAATACTCGGATGCAGCGATCGATCGCCCCACGGGGCAACTTGTGAGGGCTAAGCCCAGCCTTGAAGTTAGCACCTGGAGGCTGCTAGCCTGTGACTACAAGCCTCTAGGGGGGCCCCCAATGAAAATTTTGAGCTGCTTCGGCAGCCAGCCTCAGCCGAAACTGCTCTGGATGATATAGCTGCTCGCAGCGAATCAAGTGAGAACAAATGTCGTGTAAATTTGCACGACTTTTCTCAGACCATAAACGCAAGGCCAAGACCTACGGCTCGGGATGCAATAGCTCAAAAGACTTCAAAAGGAAAACTTCTTTCCAAGAACATGAGTGATTGTTTCTGTGTTGACTTTCAAAAGGAGAGAAAAATTTCTGAGCAGAAAATCCAAGATTTTCCTATCCTCTAGGGAAATAAAGTAATTGTCACGCACGCGTGAAAGAAAACATGTGACTGCACTGGCCCAAACTATCCTGACAACGCAACAACACTCTGCAACCAAAGCTCGAGGATAGATCGCACTGGCGGAATCATAGTGTAAGTCTACAAGCTATAAGTCCTCTAAGTTTCGGAATCAGTCGGAAAGTCGGACAGGCACACGAGTGCGAACGACACAAGAGCACGCTGCGATTCTTCCCACAAACTGCAACCATCCCAACATCGAGGAGTTGTAACTGCAACAATTTGATCTGGCTTTTCTTCAAACCCTGACACCTCAGCGGTTGCTCCACAGATGTAGCAGCAATGTAGCACCTCTGCAGGGTCGCCGCTAACCTGCTCCTCTTCGAGCGCAACGAAGAGCGCATGCTCACGTTGTCATCATCCTCGCGGATCTCGCGGCTTTCACGGCTCTCACGCCGAGGAGTAGGGGCCGCTTTCTCCTGGAGATAGAAGCATCCTTGTTACTCGTTGTTCCTACCGATTTCGTCTTGAATTTTGTCTCGGGGCTTAGGACCAGGATTTCTCGAGGTTCGCTTGATGATCTGCTTCGGGTTTTACTAAAGGGTGCGGGTAAGGTATAAGTATAAGTATAAGGTTTAAGGCTCGGGCTCAGGGATAACAAACAGCAGAACTTTTATGGTTTCAAGTTGAACTCTCTAGGATTGTAAATTCTTCACTCTACTGAGTCTCCGGACTCAACCGGCTCAACTCCCTTCATAGCCAGGAAGACCCGTGGGCAAATCGCAGACGGCAAAAAAATGGAAAGAGACCTCAGGCGAGGCCCTCGCTGTCCTAGTCCTAGCCTTAGCTGTCTGGGGTAGGCCGAGCCAGGCTACACCAGGCTAGAGCACTAGGCACCGGCATTTGCGACTGTTACCGATTATCCGGGATCCTTGGGACGCTTGGCGCCCATGATGTCCGATCGCGGAGGCCTGAGCTACCTGGTAGCCTCGACTTGTGAACCCAATGCCGCTGCTTCCACGACAGCGCTTGAATCACAACTGCACCTGTGGATGGGAGCTACGCAAGGTTGTCCGATCAAAAAACGCTTCCGACACTTGCCGAAAAGGGGGCGAACTTTCTGCTTCCTTCGCACACCTTGGTCTTTGTTACATCCCACGGTCCTCCAGAATGCACATGACCGGCACCGAATTGAAACATGACTAGACTCAATCTAGACTCTAGGGCATCTTTACTGTACTGGATGGATTGCATCTGTGCACTGCGATCTTGCACATGTATGTAACCCTGCTCAGACTATCCAATGCAGCTGAGGGCAGTGCACGACACAGTGGCTGTTCTACGGTTCTAAGGATATCTGCTGCAGACATGCAGTGCTGCGGTCAAACGTTGCCATGTCGAATCTGCAGTTACTGCAGCAGACATCCTGTGGCGCTGCAAAAACAATCATGACATAGCCGCTAAGCAAATCTGGAGCGACGTAGGAAACTACAACGCAAGGCTGCAGATGAAGCAACCGTCAGCAGTAAGCAAAGGTTGCTGGCATGTTGGCATGCTGCAGGGAGAAAGCACGGCCTGGACCGACTCTTGCTTGACTATACCGAGCACCTATGACCTATGGACCTATGACTTTCATAGTAGTGACATACTGACAATGAAGCAAAGCTGGTTAGAAGTGGATTTGAGAATCTGGGAATACTGAACGCCCACAAGGCAAGACATGCTTTCTGCTATCACCCAACATATTCCTGTGCGCAGCCAACATTCCCAGCAAACTTCAAGAGTCGATAAAACTGACGTCTCAAGGACTTTATGCACTCACCAGGAGTCGAGTGCAGCTCAGCCAAAATGGCTCAACAGGGGAACCCTTCACTCGGGGAATCGTTTGCACAAGTACAAACACCAAACCACTGCTGCCAGGCATGGCAACGCCATGCCCTCACCAGCAAGCTGCGTGATGTGGCTTTGGGGCATGTCAACAGGAAGGCTCAATGTGCGGGAATGGCCATGAATCATGAGGAGCTCCCGGCCCACGAGCACGGAGTCGCGGTCGTAGGAGTACAGAATGCTGGAAGTGGTCAGGGCACGATGGGTGCCGTATTTGTTGGTGTGACTGTGCCTGTTGTGGTTGTAGGCCTGGGAAACATCTAGGCACTGACCAGCCATAACTTCTTTCAGATCCACTGTCATGTTGTGAATGTCGTGGCCATCGTCTATGCATTTCTGCATCACGAACAAGTCAATAGCCTCCAACATGCGAGCACTCTTGGGAACACCACTTCTTTTGAACCCTGCACGGCCAGTCCACGGCCGAAAGTCTGGGGCCACCCTGAGCGCTTGCCGGAGCTCCCGGCTCTCTTTCTGCCAGACAGGCTCGCCAGCGCTGTCGCACGCCCGGAACTCCTGGGCTTCTGGGGACAAAGAGCTCGCTTCAGCGAATACTCATTTGGGCTTATAAGGAGCTCAGAAAAAGTTCCCGGAACACCTAGCCAAGGCCTGAGTCTTAAGTCAAGCCTAAGAACGACGCAATGGCTGCCTAGCCGTACGACCCCTAGACTCCTGACTATAAATCCATAGAGATCGACCCAGATTGTCAGGGACCTGGCTTCTATGTTGAATTCTCCCTCTTGCCCTCCCTCCCTGCCCCTCCTCCCTTCCCTCCCTCCCTCTTCCCTCCTTCTCCTCCCCCATCCGACCACGTCCAAACCCTCAGCTTTAAGACTTGACAGGTTTGCGCCGCTCAAAACAGGCCCAAAGGATCAAAAAGCCATTCTGCCACGTGTTGGCCAACGTGTGGCATACTGCCTTTTGGAGGTTTGTCCCGCGAAATATAGGCCCAAAGGACGAAAATTCCATTCTGCCACGTGTTTGCCAACATGTTGCACAATGTTTCTTGGAGGTTTGCACCGCGACAAAAGTGTGAAAACTCCAGAAAGCGATTTTGCCACACGTTGCCAACATGTGGCAAAATGCGCCGCGAACAAAAAGGAAGGGAGGGAGAGGCCCGGGGTTCCGCCCAGCCAGACCTCCCGCCGATGCTCCTGCTGCTTTTTGTCCTGCTTGACACAGGAGGATTCCTCCTGTTGGCATCCCATTGTTGTTTTCCTTTTTTTTCCGGTTCGCTCTGTGGCCTCCAATTTGCTTGCTTTTTCCGTCTCAATTTTCCGTGGACTCTCATCCTTTTTTTTCCCTTTTTTCGTGCATCTTTGGCCTTTTCCTGCTCCTTTTTTTCCCGTTTCACCTCCATTCTTTTCCTTTTTTCGAGGGGCGGTGTTCCTTATGTTTTCCCTTGTTTTTCCCTTTTTTTCTCCTTTTTTTTCGCTGTTTTTCCCTTTTTTTTTTCTTCTTTTTTCCTGGATTCTTACGTTTTCGTGATTTTAGTAGGTTTCTACTGTAAAATTAGGAAAAAAAATTAGGAAAAAAATTAGGAAAAAATTAAGAAAAATTAGGAAAAATTAGGAAAAATTAGGATTTTCGAGGGAGCGGTGTTCCTTATGTTTTCCCTTGTTTTCCCCTTTTTTTCTTCTTTTTTTTTCGCTTTTTTTCTCCTTTTTTTTTTTTCTCGCTTTTTTTCTCCTTTTTTCCTGGATTCTTACGTTTTCGTGATTTTAGTAGGTTTCTATACTGTAAAATTAGGAAAAAATTAGGAAAAAAAAGGAACCCAAAGGGGCACAGAAGAGGACAATACACGGCAAACCAAAAGGAAAATAAAAGGACCAAAATGCGTTTGGAAAGCGAGAAAAAAAGGAAAAATAATGGAAATCAGACTAGCCAAAAAACTGTCCGAATTCGGCACAGAAAAGGGACCAAAAAAGAAGCCTCGCACACGACCCAAAAAAAAAGGGAAAAAATACAACCACAAATGAAGCCCAACACGACCCGACCCCCAAAAACATGCAAAAAGGAACGAACAAAGAAAGAACCGAAAGTTCAGGCCCAAGAGACAACAAGCCGCCTAATAATAATCGAAAAACAAACTAATCGAGAGCAGCCACCAGGAGAAGAACCAAAACATCATGATTTCCCAACCATCCCCTTTCCAGACTGCAGCTCTGAAGGCGAAGGCTTTCGGCTCACGAATAATCACTCTTGACCTGGACAAACAACGCTCCATCAATACAAGAGTCTCTCTTGTCCAGCTGCTCCAACGCATCCACCCTTTCTGCACTGTCAAGAGGCAGAAGAAGCTTGTCCAACTTCATGCAAAAATTCTGGCGCAACTTGGTCACGAAGTCCTGCTGGCTGCGTCACAATCATTACAATATTACAAGTGCGGCTTCCGCAAAAGTCGCGTACTTACGTACTTCAGGTGCTGCGGCGAAGACTTCCAAAAAAAAGCACGAGAGCATTTACACAGGTTCTTCTGCAAGAAAATCGAAACTCGCATCAATCATGAAGTCTCACCCTGTTTGCAACCTCCTAGTAACCGTTTATAGTTAAGGCTTCATGAACAAATGATCGGTTACGACTTGGGTCCGCCCACTACACTCTTTGCCCAGGAACACAAAGCAACGAAACGTATACACATACACTGGCATGCACATACATACAAACGTTGGGGAGGAGTGTCCATGTAGCAGGCTTCCAACTTCGCTGCATCACTCCGGGTGTAGAATGTCTTGTGCAAGAAAACAATGTAGATCCTGCCCAGGCGGAAATCGGTAAACCGTGCTGGCTCTGGGGAAGGCTTGATGGTTGCCTGTATCGTTCTAGGGTTTGCACAAACGGGTTACAGCGGAAGCTACTCGGGCTGTTACACTGGGTGCAACAGGGTTTGCTGCTGCTGCATCTTTCACATCTAGGTCCAATCTAGGTCTAGGTTGCTTGAGGCGCTGGGCTTTCATACTTATTGCCTGAGCTTGCACAAGGGTGGGTGGGCCTGGGCATAGGGAGAGGGCCTAGGGTCTAGGGCCTAGGGGCTCCCGCATCTGTTACGGGTCTCACTCTTGGAGTCTTCAAGATTGTGGAAGCGACCCCGACAAACAACTTGGAATCCATTCTCTGATAACCTGATAACTGCGACTCTTGTTCTAGTCTACTTTGTCGTGCTCCCTCTGCACTGGAAATCAAATAGAGACTCGATCCCACTGCAAACACCCACAGCAGCAGCATCACTTTCGACAGGCAGCTCGACGCTCGAGCTTCAGCCTAGCGCACAGCACTCGATCACTTCAGATGTTCCGGCTCTGAATCTTCGCCGTCACGCTTCTCTCTTTCGTGAATGGCAATCTCAGCTGCACCGGGACACGACATGCAGAAACGTCTGCCAGCAAGCCTGTCTGCCCGGGTCAGCATGTGAATCGATTCTTTGTGATCTCTGGCATTGTCGAGACAGGCCCCTCGGCACAGCCATGCCGTCAGCAGACCGAGAGGGCGGCCTTGCCCAGAGCTGGCTCCTGTAGACCGAGCCGGAGGATTCGCTGTGCGAACACGTTTGCACTCCGACTCTTCAGTGTGCCGTGGATCACGACACACTGCCTTAAAGTTGTGCTGTTCCTTGTTCCAGCGTATTTCGCCCAGATCGTGCACAACGACGACAGTAGTCGCCGCACCCGGTTTCCGCGGAGCCTGTGAGCCGGAAGCTGAAGTTGGCTCTTTTGGGAGCTCTGGCTCAGCAGCTGCAGCCGAATCCAGCTCTGCCGGCTGTGGCTTTTCTTCGTCTTGCTGGAACATCTCCTCCAGCATCTGAGTCAGGGCATTCTCGTCATCAGGCATGTCGTCACTCTCAGCTTGGGAAGCTGTCTCAAAGGGGTCCGATGTATCCTGGCCCTCGAGGCCATACTCGCCGCGCTCATCCTGCACACGCACAGCTGCTCGTTCCGCATCCAGTTCTAGGTCGGCCTGCAGGAAGGAATCCGCTCCTGCTTCGTTCAAGGCCTCGGGCAAATTTGCAGCATCCTCATCTGCACACAAGCCCGGCTCCTCATCTACTTGGTCGCGGGCATCCTGTAAGCCAGGTGGACGCCTGGCTCTTTTGGGTGAAGGTGTCGATGTGGCTGTTGCCTTTCTCTTTCGAGCCCTTTCTTTGGCAGCCTTCTCTTGGGCAGCTTTGGCCAGCTCCTCCTCGATCTCCCAGCCTTTCCAAAAGCAAGCTGCCGGCACTGATTTCAGCTCCTTTACAAGAACCCAATTCGGCACCATCTCTGGAATCGTGAGGACACGGTCGTCACTGACGATGTTGTAGGCAGTAACATTCCAACTCAGTGTGAAGTCCACAGTGCCGGGAAAGAATGCCAAAGAGTCAGCTGCTTTGTAAGGCTTGCCGACTGAAAGACGCAGGCATCCATCATCCCGTTCCTCTTCTTCCTCAGTCAGCAACAGCACTGCAAGGTTCCACGTCGTAAAATTGACATGGCCCACATGTAGCCACACAGTCTTCACCTCGCTTGCATCGGCAGCCGAACCCAGAGCACGCATTGCCAGATCTGACCAAGCTGGGTGCAGGGAAGGGTGCGTGAAGGGAGACCTGCCTTCCGGAGTAGCACCACAGACACCAGCTTGAGGACGATAAATCCTTCTTTGAGCAACAATCGATGAGTGGTTACAGCTGCTTGATGAGCCTTGTCTTCCTCCGACACGACGACAGCCTGCCTGCCTCGCCGCCTTCGGGGTGTAAAACAAGGCTTCACCAGCTTCACCAGTGACGAGTGGAACCGGAAGCATTTCAGCCCCAGTCCAGCACAGACGCAAATCCCCCACCGTCGGCACATGGAGGGCGGCTCGAAGGGCCGGTCATCCGGCGACTCGTGAGTGTAAAGCTCGTGCATCTGTTCCCATTTGGACAGCACGGCTGCTCTCAAGTCGCTGCGGCTCTTTGCGCTCAGCAAAACCCAATCAGACAAAAGGGGAAGTGGCGAGGCCCCTGCAAGAACCGCTGTGCCGGTGCATGAGAACTTGGGGCCCTAGGACCTGGGACCCAGGAGAAAGAAAAGTAACTCACATTCTATCACGGTACGACCTGGTACGATCAAATGTGTCAACTTCAATATGACCACAAAGGTTGAGTCAACATGTGCGGAGCCCTGCCGATGCAAACAAACACTTCACCAACTATGCTTCGGGCAACAGGCGTGAAAACCGAGAGAAGACATGAGGTACCCCAGGTTCCCTGTTCAGAAACCCTGCCCTTGCCTCACCAAACTTGTCTGCTGGAAGATGCAAAGTTCCTCCGCGGAAACCCACCAGGGGTGGCCGGCTCGCTTCGAGCATGGAAGGGAAATCCCCCAGAATCTCCTTCAGCGTCGAGTTGTCCTCGGCATGCTCCTTGATGACCCTGTCCAGTTTCTCGTTCTCTTGTTTGAGCAGGGCCTTTTGCTCGGCCTGTTGCTCTCGCACTAGCTGCACTGCACTTTGCAAGTCTGGCAAGATGCCTGTAGGCACCATTGCAAGTTCGTCCACAGAGCCAGCACTTGACTCAGAGATGCGCCTGGGACCGACTCCAGAACCATAAGGGTTCTTCAAGCCGCGTTGCACAGCCAACTTGGCAATCTGGGCCGTGCTTTTGTATCGCTGCATCTCTTCCTCCGTGGAATTGCGGAATCTCTCCTTCAAGGCGTCCATGGCTCCTGGGGTGCCAAATCTATCGTGGCAATGTTCATTCAAAAAAGCATACCACGGGTTCGCCCTTGGAGCTTTTGCCCTGGAAGAGGAAGCCCCAGCCTCGTCAGCGCCCTCCTCTTCTTGCTCTGCAGGGCCCAAAATGTCTTCACGATCCCCAGAGTTGCACCTATACAACCAGTCTGCACTGACTGCTGCAAGGTGGGCCCTCGGAGCCTGAGTTGATCTGATGGAGTTGATCCTTCGTGTGCTCGCATGTCTGCTCTCGACATCTGCGATGTCCAGCGAGAACCTGCTTGCCAAAGCTCGAAGAACTGCTTGGCAGTCAGGCCCTGCCAAGTCATCCTCATCCGGAAAGCGCTCGAGAATTTTCTTCGAAAGCGGGCAAAGCAAACATGCCCTAGCCTTTGCAACGGCCAGATTTCCATCCAGGCAGGCGAAGAGCTGACACGGGAACCCTCTCCAAGCGACATAAACGTAAAACTCCACACTGCAAGCCGCAGTTGAGAGCATGCGAAAGAGCAAGACCTGATGCTGGAGAATGTGCTGGGCTCGAGGGATGCCAACCATGTCGTTGTGAAAGCACTCATCAATGTCAGCCCTGAATCGCTTGAGGTCCGACAACCTTGCCGCTTCCAGAACCGAGAAACTCCTCGGGAGTCGCTGAGCCTCCTTGGCTCTCTGCAGCTTTTCCCACTCCTTCGAGCCTCTGTGCAGGAAGCGGTGCAGCAGTGCTTGCACTGGTCTCATGGCCAGTGCGATCACCAGCAACACCGAGCCAGGGTCAGATTTCACCCAGAGCAGAAATCTCTGCTTCATCCTGATGTTAAAATCTGCCCAGTTGATATTGTCGGTGACGACGTCCATGTCACGAGCATCCTGCCCAGCACCAGCTCTTCATCCGGCAATGCCTGAGCCTGAGCATCACCGTCCGAAGAAGCCTGAGCAGCGCTCGCAGGCTCATCATACAACTGGACACCGAAGAACTGCGACAGCATCGGCTTCATGAGGGAATGACACAACACCAGCAAGCCGGACCATTCGTAGGCGTACTGGAAATTCGTCCACTTGCTCCGGTAGAACATCGGAGGCTTGCACGGCAACAGTGACGGCACCAGAAATTTGGCCATGGCTGCCAGCACCTGCTGCCTGGTGACATGTGGTCGAGGGCACCACACGTAAACCTTTTGATCGTTTTGCCAATCATCGTTCAGAAAAAATGCAATGATCTGTCTCTGCATATGTTGCCTCTTTTTGTGTTTGCTGCGCATGATCTCCTTCATGGTCCCCTTTGGCACCGGAAGAAAGTTGTCCAGAACTGCAGCCCGGTAGCTGTTCAAGAAAGGATCATCTGGAGCCTCACCAAAACGAAGATGAACTCTGTCTTCCAGCACGGCTTGCAAGGCCTTTCGTAAGCGCCTCAGAACTCCACTGTCATTCAACGCCAGGGCACCGGCAATGAGTGCACTTATATGGCCACTTACGAAATTCAATGTCTGTGTCTGGACAGCAGCCAGTTTGTGGACGTCACAGGTCCAGTGGCTGGTGGTTGTGTAATCCATCTCGGCTTGTAACAGCATCTCTGCACGCAAGTTCGCAGCGAACTTATCCGTTGCGACTTGCTGGATGCACAAAGGAAAAAGCTTGCATGCTTCCTCCAAGTTGGCAATGGAAGCAAGTACATCTTTCTGCACTGCTTTCGTTGTTTCAGCTGTGGTGCGGTCTACTGCAGCCAACGCCGCAGGCATGAAGCAATGCATGAAGCAATACTCTCCGGAAGAAGTATGCTTCAACAAGAAGGAAACCTCGAAGCGAGTCTGAATGACCTTTGCAGTCGCGTTCTGTTCTTTCTCAGACGAACCATCCATCTGGAAAGATACTGCAATCTTCGTCGGAGTCTCGTCGTACTTCCTTCCCAAGCACAGCAACAGTGGCTCGTACGAGGCAGTTGCCCTGAGATTCGTAAGCACGGAGCCCAGGAGGTACCCGTTGAACTGCACAAGAAAAGATGCCCCTTGTTGAAGATGGCCAGAGACTTCCCGACGATCACACTGCATCTTCTCAGCCTCTGCACTGAAGTTGCACACATTTCGTCGCTTTCGAAACAGACGTCGAAACATTGACTGGAAAGTCTGCGAGGCTGCATTCTTGGCATCTTTAAAGAACTGAGCGGCTTTCGAGAGCCTTTGTTGCAGCTCGGATCCCACAGCCAGGTTTGGCAACAAACGATCCTCGGGGCCAACTTGCCCGTCCAACGCCTGATCACGAATGGATGCTAGGCGAGCAAGTCTGACCTGCCTGGCATCGGCTATGTCATGGGGCCTGTTCAACGACTCATCATCGCTGCTTTCACACGAGGCCAGCAAGGCTCGAAAGTGTACGGACCCAACTGGCCTTCCCCTTCGCTTGCCACCGACAGACTCCGATGAAGGATGCATGCATGTTTGAACGCATTTACGTAAGACTTTAATACACGTCGATATCGATTCTAAAGTTTTCTAAAGTCCATAAGTTCTAAGCTCTAGCTTCTAGAATCTGAAGGGCCTTGAAGGAATTCAAGAAATACTGCCGTCATCTCATGGTTCCCTGGCACTGTCGTCTACCTGATTCCAGAGTCTATGTCCATATGGTGTGATACAATCATGGTATGCCAAAGAAAAAGCTGCGGCGCGGAGATACAAAGACATAACAAATGGACAACGGAGTGTAGTGCACACATCCTTCGAGCGTTCAACATGCCTCGACTCCGAAACTTGACAACTGAGCTACATATGTATATACGGCAAATATACTCATACGACATGTCATACAACTTGAAACTCTTCATAGATGTTCGATGCGAGTGAACATAAACGGTCATCCAAATCTAACCAATTCTAACCGTCTAACCGAGTCTAACCTAATCATCCTAATCGGGCCAAACCTAACCCCACTCAGAGCAGTAACTCTGGAGCCCAGTCCCGGCCTGTCTCGATGAATCTCGGTCCAATCAGAGTAGTTCGCACGCAGAACAAGGGTCCAGTAGCCTGGCATATCCTCCTTCTTGAGGTCTCGCTCCACATTGGACAGAAACCTGGGCACAGGCGCTTGTCCCGCAAATCCGTATGGCCTGATTGCTTAGGCTTATGACACATATGGCTCTTAAGGCTTATGGCTATGGCTTGTAGCTGCGCTGGCTTCAGTTGCAACAGGTGCGGCCTGAAGCGAAAGTATGAGGCACTGGTTAGATTGAAAGCTGTTATTGATATCGTGCAACGTCCCTGTATTCCCGGTGGTCCTTTTGCACAGGCTTGGAACCACACAGGAAATCCCAAAACCAGAGCGGGGACCTGGAATCGGACCCAGACTCACCAGAATCTGACATTGACATAGAACTAAGCCTAACTTAGCTTAACCAGGATCTCACACCTGATCCCCGAGGCTAACACTACATCACTCATTACATAGACAAAAAGTTCTTGGATGTTCTGGGCATACTGGGCTGTCCATGATTGCTTTTGTCGATTGTGGGAGTACATTGACATACGACAAACAACATGGCTCAAAAGAAGCGGTAGTGCCGCTACGGCAGAGACAATCAATGATGTGTGCGATTCTGGCTAGTAGCTAACAGTAGCAATAACGAACAGATAAACACGACCCCACTAGACTAGACGAATATACATTGTATACATTGCTACATTTCACTAGTCACTCTGGAGACTCTATATAGAAACTCTAGTAGCTTAGAATGCCCTAGAAAGCGGTGCGAGCACACGAGCCCGATGCCATGCATCATTAATGTTGGACTCAGAAGCGCTCACAAAGTCTTCCCAAAAAACACTCAAGCGGTAAAGTTTCTTGCTGAAAGTCAAGTCGATTTATTCTCTTTCCAAAGCTGAGCACCTGGCTGTCGCAGCGGGGTTCTGGCGTCTCCAGCTTTGAACGGCTTGTCGAATCCAGCAACTTGCTCCATCACAAGACTCTTGTGCTGACCATGCACAAGCATGTTGCGCGCATCCCTGAAAGTGACATCTGCTAGAGGGTGTTGCACAACAGAGCCATCTCTGTACCGTTTCACTCGCATGTCCGAGAAGGGATTGCACGGGGTTCCGAACACAGCCAGATCACACACTTCCATCTCACAACATCCACCCAGATCCTTGTGAAAGATACATGGCTGCCCCCTTGTTTGCTCCAGCATCGTGCCATGTAGGTGCTTCACTTCAACGTTCCTTTGGATGACTGCTCGAAACCCATCGTTGCACTCAGAGGCTCCCACTGTCGAGAAAGGGATGTCCAGGGCCTGGCACCGAGAGCTGATGCATGGCTATGGCCATGCGGTTGCCACATCTCACGCCAAAACCTTGTCTTCCCAATACGAGAACGGCAACTGCAGCAACTCCAGCCTACACTCCACATCAACTGACAAGCAATAACTGGCCTGCAACACACCGGCTTCTGCAAAGCTGCCAGTGCAGCTGGACATCAATTTCAACGGAGTGCGCCGCACAACTCCGCCAGGCTTGACATGTCGGGTCAGCCGCTTGATCGTGAACACATACCACTCCTCTGGTAACAGGCGAGCCCGCACTCTAACACTCTAGTACTCTAGCAGCATTGGAGTCTTACGACACTGCATATACAATGAAAGACCTGCGCTTACACTCCAGCCACGAATCATCAGACGTCTGGGCAGACAGCGGAATGCTTGAAGATTCATCCGACTCTGAACCAGAAGCGTCCCTGACCGCCTCTGCCTCTTCAATATCCTCACACTCCTTGACATCGGCATCAAGGCTAGCAGCCGCTAGTGCCTTCCAACCCAGCATGCTGCCAGGGACAAAACACGCTGTGACAATCTGCATGTGTTCGGAATATCCATTCGTCCAAAAGAACATGTGTTTGGCTGCAAAATTGGCGATCCTTGCCGGTACTGGAACAGCCCATGAAGTAATGGGACTAGAGTCGTCGACACTGTCTACACTACACTACAATCACTACAATATGTCATGTTTCAGCAGTGACCACGGTCACGTGCTTCAATACACGAGCCCTGCTGCAATACACGAGTCACTAGAGTCTAGAGTCCAACCCTGCAACACAACACCGGTAGTGCAAGAGAAAGCCTGATTGCCTAGGCTCGAGCAGCTGAAAACTGGGCATGGAAAGTTTAAAGTTGAAAGCAATTCGACAGCAAAGTCTGGCGGGGTCAACGGTTTGGGTCTGGGATGTTCAGTTTGTCACTTGAGTCAGATGCTTCGACAGGGTCCTCGATATGCCCGTGCCCAAGCGCAGCGCTATTTTGTGTAGTCTGCAGACATCGCATGAACTCGGTGCCCCCAGTCAGCCAGCATCGCACCGACTTCAGGGCAATGGCAATGGTAAGAAAGGCCAAGGGCAGCTCACATGGGAAACGATGAAGAACATTGAGACATAAGTGCAGGACCGCCACCAGAAGCTTCACCGACCAGCAAAACCGACCTGAAAACACGGATTGTCGAGAAGCACAGCCTGAAATACCCCCGACAATGTATTGCCATGGAGTGCGATGTCATACAATGCTATACAGTGCTTACAATACGGTACAGTGTAATGTGACATAATGCAATGGCACACACTCGCTTGCAAGTAGACGCTCTCAACAACGCCAGCAATAGCCTACGAGAGCGGTTCATGCTCAACCGCCTCAACAAACTGTTCGGACATCTCGACATCAACTCCTCCAGGATGTGACGGCTCAGTGTTCGGAGTGTCCTTCAGCCATTCTGGAACTGTGTCCTCTGTTGGCTTCCGCTCCACACTAAAATCAGGAAGACAAGGCTGATCATCGGGCTTCACTGGGCTCATACAACGAATCTCTGGCATCATCAGGCAACACAGCACGCGCAGGTCATCAGGAACATCACCACGGTAAGCATCCCACCCAACCGCTAGGGCGAATCCATGCTTCCCAGTTCCTCGTTTCCTTCTACGGCACTGTCTACTGTGATTCGTGGCGTGCGTGTTTTCTGACAGACTATGCACCTTTTCCCATGCTTCTGAAAGAAAGCTAGCAGGTTCCTTCGGGCACCAAGAACAACAGAGCAGTTTTTCAAGTCCAGATCGGGTCACCAAGCGCTGGCGGTTGACTACCTCCACAAGTGATCCAAGCAACTCAAATACCTTGGAGGAACGATGGCCTCAATCGAGCTGTCTTTGTGCGCCACAAAAAAAGTCAAAAAAAAATATTTTGACGCACGAAGTACGTTACGATTTTGGTTTTTCCTTGCAAATGCCAGAAAATGATCGTCACGCGCCTAAAGCACGAAAATGCTACACAAGAGAGAAACTGTGAAAGATTGATCGTCACAGCAACACCTACTAGAAACCATTTTTTGCGAAAACCTGCGTTTAGAATTTTTTTTTGAGCGGATCGAGAAATACCGTCCAATCCTTTCCTGGATGGACAATGAAGCACCGAGTGACTGCTCGTCTTGAACACACATTGGCTTTCAACAGTCGTTGAAACTGCATGAGTCGTACAAGTGCAGTTGCAACTGGGAAGGTCCAGTTTGAAAGGCACCCTTTTCTTTTTTTTTCGACCGCGTGAAGGGTCCCAAAAAATGCTCCCGAAGATTTTGTAGGCGAACCCAATTTTCATGTCGCAAACGACAGCAACAAGGCTGTGCAGCTCTGCAATTGATCAAAACTCAGAAGTTGGATCCTGGTGTCTTGGCCCTAGTAGAGGCGGCCTCCGCTTGCGGCCCGGTCTTGTTTGTTTGTTTGAGTTTGCGTGCGAAGAGATTTCCTCGTGAGCAGAGTGGCCCTTCATATTTCGATCCGGCAACTTCGTCGGAGCCTCGACTGTGATCTACTCATTGATGTCGCAGATGATGGGTGAGCTTGAAGATGCGTGGAAGAACGGTTTGCCTGCAGAAGCCTAAGTTCTTGAGAGACGACACTGCCGGGAAACCCGACAGTAAAGGGGATGTGCAAGGAGGTGTCCGCGCTTGATTCGCTTGGTGTTGGAGACCTTGTTGAAAAGGAGCAAGCAGACGTCTTTGCCAGCACACACAACGTGAAGATCCTCCCACAAGATGGGTTGCTGACAAACGCAATGGGGAGACCAAAGAACAGATAGTCAGAGCACGGATAGTGGTTCGTGACTATGCTTCTGGAGGGCCGACGGCCCAAGAGTTGGGGATAAGCTCCCCACCTCCTCCAACGAAGCCTTCAGGACATTCCTCATCTTCGTCATCTTCGTCTCCAGCCATGGAGGTGACATCGTTCTAGCAGTCGTCAGCACAGCATTCTTGTTTGCTGAGGTGGTGAGCCCCGAGGTTGTGATGCTGCGCCCAACATCAGGTACCCTGACAACAGCCGGATCTACATGGAGCTCAGAAAGGCCCTGTACAGACTTAGGTCAGCGTCGTTGGCTTGGTATCGCATGCTTGCTGACATGGTTGAGTCGCTTGGCTTGAAGGCGTGTGAAACTGAGAGGAGACTGTTTTCACAAGGAGGTTCAGATTTGAGGGTTCTGCTCCTACAAAAGCTTTGCCCTATCAACCAAAATCCTAAACCACTAAACCCGAGAAAGGAAAATGCTCGCACTCCGAAGTCGGCTCACTTTTCCATGGGATGCACAAGTGGATCCGATGCATCGAGAAACAGGTGTATCCCGATTCGAAGCATATGTGGGGTGGCGACTTATGCACCACCCCAATAAAAGGACATCTAAGAGAGGTGACCACGACATGTGGACAGCCCGGCGAACTACTGGCTGGGGAAGCCAAGACCAAGTCTCGCTCCTGAAGCATAACAGGAATTGGACGGTGCAACAGGAATTGGACGGTGCGCCGCGGCCACAGCGGCTCGACAAGCGGCCCTGGGCGTTAGCACCCGGGACTCCGGTTCCTGGTGCCACTGTCGGACGTGGTTGCCTGAAGACCTGCATTATCTCCTTGGCTTAGCAACACTGGACTCTCTAAGGGGAGAAACGCTCTGTCACGTTGAACGCGACTCCACTCTTGTCGACTGGGTGCGAGCGCAAGACTCAAACCTGCATCGTTGATCGTGTTGGTCTTTACCGAGTGTGGTGAGGCCGCACACTAGTGACTCACGGCGGCAATGACTAGAGGCACTGTGGATTGGATGAAGGTCCGAACTGTAAATGAAAAAAATGGTAGTTCTGATCCAAGGAAATCCTTCAAGATTGTATGTTTTAAGCAAATTGGAAGAGAGGCAGGACTTTCTTTGGTTTGTACTTCCCTACCAGCGCTTTCACAAGAGCATTGAGTGGCCGCGATCGTGTGCTGCTGGTCTAGGCGGCAGACCAGTGCTGAGCGTAGTAGTTTTAGAGCCCAGGAAGTGGTTTGAAGTTTTTCTTTCTGTAGGTGACACAGAGTTTTGTTTTCTATGTAGCTTTTTGGTTTCAGGTGGTTAGTGCCTGTTGGTTAATTCGTGTTTTGAAGGTCGTTGGTTGTCCGTACAGAGCTGCTTGCGCACAGTGGGGTGCCAACCTTTGCTGCAAGAGTTGATGAGTTTACTTCTAACTTCTGAGCTTAAACAGCCGATTGATATTATTGTTTCGGGTGGGTGTTTGGGTTTGTTCGCTCTTATTTTTTGTCAGCCCACTGTCGTCTGCTGTCCTTGTGCTGCGAAGAACCCCTCTGCTTGAATACCACACTCCAGGGACTATGTTGCTTTCAGTACGTGCTTGCATAGGAACGAAAACTGGAATCGTGGACAAGAACTTGGCGGGCGACAGGGTTGCGATCTCTGTTTACAATGCGCTCGGGTGAATACTAGGCTGGAAGTCACATAGAACATAATGTTCTTTCTTCACAGCGTCCGTCGATGCCAGTTTTCACATGATGCATGCTGGCACTTGTCAAGCCGTGTCATCAGAGCATCAAGAATTGCTTCTCCCCAGCTCGCGCAAGGTGTAGATAGTCTTCCGGGTCTTACCATGTGTCGTCATGGCATTCGGGTCTGCGGTTTGCTGGGTTCGGCTCAAGCGTGATACGCAAGAACCGTCAGCAAAACCATAGGAGCGCACAGCCTGCGTCGGTTATTCCCCTTCAGTCTTTGCAATCTGCAGAAAATGGTACAGCACAAACCAAGAGTCAGCACAGCAGCCTCTACATCAGCCCCATTGCCTAGTGCGTGACATCCATCCGCTGAGCAAAGCAACAGTGCAGCATTGGAGTGTGCCTAATGCCATGGAGCCAAAGGACTACATTAACAACATTCGGGCCAACAAGGCTCCAGCTTCTGCAAATTTGCTCTTTTTCGTTTGCGAAATGGCAGGGAACTCCAGATCAAGTTGGAGCAGATTTCGAGGCAAATCTCACATCATCCGAAATCCTCAAATGTTGCATCTGTTGCTTGTTTGCTCACGTTCTCCGAGCTCATGTCTCTGAGAAAGACTTCTGCTGAGCTGTTGGCTTAAGCTTGTGTAAATTCGCCGTTAGACTGGTTGATTTGGCTGTGAGAAGCATGGGCTTCTGGCAGATTGCGACCTCGACTCAGGCGACGGATTGGGTAGTTGAGAAGCCCTACCCTTTTCGAGTGTGGAGTTTCGCATCCCGAGTTCTACCTTTATGGCAAGCGCCACTTTACGAGCAGTGGCTGGGAGATGCACCAAGCGAGCTATGCGAAGCCGGACAGGGCTCACGGGATGCATGTGAGACCATGTTGGAATTGTCCGTGCTGATTCGAAGTGAACAGGACTCGCTAGATGTCAGTCGATGTGCTTTCGCGACTAGGGAATGGGCCGTTTAGACGGTGTGGGTTTCAGGACGTGCTGGAATCTGATATGTGTCTCGCCGGGCGCGTGTACATCGTGAGGCTTGTCTGCAAGTATGCATAACAGACTCGGCTTGGAGAGGTTTCTGCGACACTTGGGTGTTGACCTGCTAAGGACGGGTAGTAATTCCGGTATTGGCAAGGAGATCGCACAATTTTTGGCAACCAAAGGCGCGCACACCTCATTGTCACGGAAATTGCAACCAGTTTTGTGCTTGCAGGTGCCACTGTCTACATGCTTTGCCGCAGTCAGCAGAGAGCAGAAAACGCACGAGCCGACATTGTCGCCAAAGCCGGAGGACATGTTTGCCATATTCTTGCCAACCTCAGACAGTCCTCACACCCTTGCAGCGGAGAACATAAGTGAGGCCCGCAAAACTGAAAGGGTCTGAGAACATTTCTCCATAGGAAGGGCACATGGCAGAATCGCACGAACCCATACTCAAAATACTTCTATTTCGAAATCAGAATAGACAGAAGCACTCCAGACAAAAAACCCATAAGCGAATTGATCCCACATACGATGCGTTCCATGAGGAGAGTCAAGGACGCATGGGCGAAAATTGCAGACAGAGAGGCAGGGAGCAAGAGGGCAGCAGCGAAATGGAGAAAGACACAACGACAAAAGGCTTGAACGAGGCCAACAGGGATTTTGCGGAACAGAAAACTCATGTCCTTTTGTTGCCTTTTTCCCTCCTTGTGTACAGCCCCGAGTTGTGCCTTCCCCCGCCTTGCACTGCCACCCACATGCGCCTGCATGCAGGAGCCTTTCGGGAATAGACAGGCTGTCCTACTATTTCAATTTTTCCCGAAGTGTCCCGTCTCATCTTTCATAAATAGATAGGCTAGTGTCATAAAACGAAGTCAATAACTGAAGGCGAGAGATATAAGGTATCTTATGGCAGCGACTTTCCTTTGAGAGTAAGACATCGACAAGAGCCAATGCCCCAACACAGATGCAGTACAATCGCTGCCCAAGGTTTGGTTTTGCAAGCGATATTTAGATTGCTGCAAGTCCTGCCCAATATGTTTTGAGGCTTAGGATGATGCCCTGGGGTTTAGGTTGTGCCACAAGTTTAGCCACTCTGCCCTCGTCTTGCTGTCCAAGGTGTTGCTATCTTTGTTCTCAAACGCGCCTTTCCTCCTTCCTCTTAACACATCGGCTTGCTCTGTGCGTTTCGGCATTAGAGTTTGCTACATCCACAAAGATTGGAACCTTCCAGCCACTCCGCTTGCTTTCGGGGTTTGCAATTTCCAGTGTTTTGTGGATGGGGTTTGCGCGTTGCCACTGTGCAATCACAGTCGTTTTGGGATCCAGGGTTTGCAGGTCGGGATCGCCATCCTCGTGACTGTCGTCGTTCTTGGATTTCGGAATCTTCGCGAAGCTTCAAAACTGCCAGCAGTCTCACGAATCCTCTGCAGCCCGCGCATCAGCCCCCTAGTCCCCAAATATTTCCCTGACCTGAAATCCCTTCCAGGCAGGTGCCGGCTTGGCTATTGAGAGACACCAGTGAGTTCAAAAAGAAAGCAACTCAGATAGGGTTTATGCTTTCGGTTGCCGCAGCATTCGAGGATTGTGAAGTTCGCCAGCAAAGCCTCCAGGAGATGCCCAGGAGCGCATCCACATCTTGTTGGCTGACTGCAGCTTGGAGGCCTTGGCAGGAGGAGGAGTTACGTAGTGGTAGTGGTAGCGATGGCTGTGGTGGTGCTGGTGGTGGTACTGGCGGTGGAAATAGAGAAATAGTGAAATAGTGGTGGTAGTAATCGAAACATGAGAGAAGGAAGAACAGCAGGAGGAGGAGTAGTGGAAGTAGCGACAAGCACATCAGCAGGAGCATCATTGGCACAAGTGGTCGTCGTGTTAGCGGTTTCATAGCTTTGGTGTTCCGGACATCGCAGTAGTAGCGCCCTGCATGGGTCCAGACCGAAGTTCGCCGGTGCTGGGACGATTTCTGCGAGCATAGCATTGCAAGAAGCTTGGACCTCAGCGACTGGTACACTTCCGACGGTCGGAGGTTAGTTGCAGAATGATTCAGAGCCAGATCAGTTCGAGCTGTTTTCTGTACCGAGGTGGTGATCCAACACGTGTGCGGCTCGATGGCCTAGTGTGCAATGCAGGCAGTGCGGAAAAGAAGCAGCTGACAGCTAGACGTAGACAGGCTCCCATCCAGGTTTTTCCAAGAGTGGAAGTCACCGAAACCGGCATAGCGGGCCTGAGCCGGCCGTTTTTGCTCGGCGTCGAACGCTGGAACTTTTGGCCGCCAGGTGCCTTGGCCAACACAAAGACAACGACAGCAGAAGGCATCGAGCTGACGTTTGCTTCACACCTCCTTTTTGGTCTGGGCCCCAATCTATCTGTCACAACCATGTTGGTTACCGCAATGCTTCCGGTGATGATGTCTATGGTGTCCATGATTTTGACGATGAGGCGGAGGGTTTTGATAAATCGAGAGGGTAAGGGTGCGTATGCTGTCGCTGCCGCTGCTGACGATTGCGTGTTTGTGACGTCGAGGATGATCTGGACGCGACGAGGATGCTGATGAGTCATAACTCTACGAGAGATTACGAGAGGAAGACGATGATGACTATGTTGATCCGTGGTTGTGATGGCATCTATCGTCCCTGTAATGCTTACGAAATGCATGTAACAACAACCACTGCCCCAGAGAACTGAACCCTCAACCAAAGTTCATTGCAACACGAGGTCCAAAGCTGTCAACAGTAGCACTCGTGCATTTGCTGCCCTGTTCAGGGTCGAACTCGTGCTGCTATCGATTCTGCCACTACTACAATCATCGCGACAACAACATCAACAAGGTGGTGCGTGCGTCTGCCGCCGCGTGAGGTGTGTCGTTTCTTTTTGAGAGGTTTTTTGGTCAAAAGCTTGAAAACCCTGAGTTTTGTGTGGCTTTCGTCAACAAGACGATGTTTCGGATTTTTGTTTTCCATATTTTTTTGTCTTATTTTTTTCGAAATTGTAGCAAATACCATGTTTTTTGTCTTTTATTTTTGATGATTTTTGGGGTTCGTTGCGAAGCTTTTGTCTGGAAAGCCTCAACACACGAGGGTTTTTGCATGGTTGACGTTTCAAAAGTGAAGCAACAAGAAGCGGCAAGCACGGTTTCACAGAGCGACCGGCAGCGTTTGAGAAGTAACGCAACAAAAGAAACAGAAGACAGAAGCCGCATTCGCATGGACGTCATCACCCCCCCCCATCCCCCCCCCCACCCCCGCACAGAGCTGGCAAAAAGTCGANGCCTGGGCAAGCATCATCTTTGAACCGAAGGGCTCCAAGAAGCCAGCCACTTTCGCATCCACCCAAACAGTTTGGGCATGTCGAACAGACTCCGCTCCAGCCATCCCCCGCCGGGCCCCAGCACAGAGCTGAAAGACAAATGCAAGTCTAAGCTGGCATGTGCAAAAAGTCGTGAGTCGGCAAAAACACCGTAAAGAACCCGATGCGAAATGCGACACACATTGGAAAACGCCGAAAAAAAACGATGCGAAATGGAGAGCTTAGCATTTTTTGTGCAGTGTAGCTCGCCGGCTGTCACATTTTTTGCTAGAAAACACCGCAAAAACCGATGCGAAAACAAAACGCAAGTTCAATTCCGGGTGAGCAAAGTGCCAAAACTCGAGTTTCAGCCACTGCCAGCAAAGAAATCGCACCACCCCGCGCGGCAGCAGACGCACGCGCTGCCATCAACAACAATGACCACGTCGACCACTACGATACAGTCATCCTCCTCCTCCTCCTCCTCCTCCTCCTCCTACTACTACTACAACTACTACTACGACTACACTGCTACTATTACTAGTACTAGTACTAGTACTAGTACTAGTACTACTACTACTACTACTACTACTACTACTGCTGCTGCTACTACTACTACTACTACTACTACTACTGCTAGTTCTACTCCTACTGCTACTGCTACTGCTACTTGCTACTTGCTACTTGCTACTTGCTACTTGGTTGATGGTCATCAGCATCTTTGCGAGTTTGTTTCCTAGGCGCCAAGCCCCGAAAGCACGTGAACCCACACAGTTTTCAGCCCTCAAAAGGCCCAGGGCTTTGCGAGGCCTTCATTTAANAGCACGTGAACCCACACAGTTTTCAGCCCTCAAAAGGCCCAGGGCTTTGCGAGGCCTTCATTTAAGCCAATCTGGAGCCCCCCGAGATTCAAACAAGGGTTTAGGGTTCAGGGTTTAGGGTTCAGGGTTTAGGGTTCAGGACCCAACAGTCTCCTCCAGCCGGCAAGAAAAAGGACAAGGCAACATCCACAGCCTAGTTTTAAGGATTCCTTAATGGGATCTATATGGGATCCTTCTACTTGCTACTTGCTACTTGCTACTTGCTACCTGCTACCTGCTACCTGCTACCTGCTACCTGCTACCTGCTACCTGCTACCTGCTACCTGCTACCTGCTACCTGCTACTGCTACTGCTGCTGCTGCTGCTACTGCTGCTACTGCTACTGTCTGCTACTGCTACTGCTACTGCTACTGCTACTGCTATGCTCCTCCTCCTCCTCCTCCTCCTACTCCTACTCCTACTCCTAACCCCACTCCTACTCCTACTCCGACTCCTACTTCTACTACTTCTCCACTTCTCCACTTCTACACTTCTACACTTCTACACCTCTACACTTCTACACTTCTACACTTCTACACCTCTATGCTTGTATACTTCTATACCTGCATACTCTATACTTCTATATTTCTACTTCTGCTTCTACTTCTGCTTCTACTTCCACTTCGACTTCGACCTCTACTTCTACTTCGACTTTTACTTCTACTTCTACTTGTGCTTCTACTTCTACTTCTATTTCTACTTAGAGCGTAGTGCATAATTGACGCCATGCTTTTCCTTACTTCACATGCCCAAAACTCGAGTTTTAAGCACACTTCACTAATTCTCTGGGGGGCGTCGAATTCTGGAAAGCTTGAGTTAGGAATTCTATCCTTGGGATTTGGGCTTCAGGTTGAGAGCGGGGATATCTTTGGGCTTTGGGCTTCAAGTTTGAGGGTGTCTGGGATCGAAGGTTCAGGCTGATGAGGCCTTGGATTTCGTTTGAGGGCCTTGGATTTCGTCTGAGGGCCTTGGATTTCCTATGAGAGCTTTGCGTTTCCATGAGGGCCTTGGAACAAATTTTCAGTACTTATATTTTTGGCTTGGCTTGAGGGGGGGGTGGCTTGGGGCTGGTGGGGGGGGGGGGAAGTTTCGGGTTTAACTCTAAACCTTTAACCCTAAACCTTTAACCCTTTTGCCCTTAACCCCAAACCCAAACATGCTCTCGCGATTGTTTTACGTTTGTTTCGCAACTGGAGTAGCTTCGCTCGCGGATGCTCGCGGCTATACCCTGGCACACTTGCGCTACTGTCGACCTTACGCCGACGCAGCTGGCTGGCAAACTCCTACTGCCGACAACCTTTTGCATGCTTAAAGGGACCCAACTCTGTCAGCTTCCTACGGATGCAAAGAGCCTCGGCCAAAGCTCAGCTTCAGCGAGCTGTACTCCCTTGTTTCATCCTCTTTCAACTCTTTGTACCGGTGTCAAGGAAAAGGCATCTTGAAGAAGCAGCCTCTGCAAAAGAAATTGTTCTCGAAAAAGAAAGCGGAACATATGAGTATGAGCTTTGCTCTCCGTTCGGGGCAATGTACGGCCTCATTGCCCGCTCGCGGTGCCACACGCAGCGGCCCCATTTGAAGCGTGCTGCGCCCGGCTCCCGGGGATAAAAAACTCATGTCTTTGAAACGTCTTCTCAGTTCCGGGTTTGAGAAACATCTTGGACACATCCGGACAGCGGTAAATCCAGCCTTCGTCGGCCTTGAAGCCGTTCAGGAATGGAAACACCGCCTGCATTGCACCATCTTGGGATTTAGGTTTTCAGAAGGTTTTGGGTTTGAGGGTTTAGGGTTAGGGCTGATGTTTTACTTCCTAGAAGGCCAAGATGGGCCAAGACCAAACACCCCGCAATGAAGGTGTAACTGGCCTGCGTTGTCATATGGATCCTCGGTGGTCTCGTCGTCCGTCACTTCGATGGGATCGTGCTGGTCTTGTGATGCTTCCTTCCAAACTAAATGAAAATCTTGTCAACAAGTTTTCTGCAAGATGGTTCCCTGTGTGCCTTGCGAAGCATTGGCCAATCCAAAAAAGTCGGAGATTCGCCTGATCTGTTCCGTCTTCGGCTGTTCAAGGCTTTTTTGGGGGGCTGGAAGGGCGGACATATGATTGGGATTTTCGGCTTAAAAAATCAGCAAAAGAACTCTCTCTACAGATCTCCTCGTCAAGACCAAAATGGAAGGATTTCATCCTTTTAATTTTGGTTGCTGGCGAATCATACTCTCGGATCGGTGACACAACCTCCGATGACTGCTCATACTCGCTCTGCAACGACTCTAGTTTCCGTGTTCTCATAGCCGCGGAGTCCGATGGCAAGGGACAGAGACATGGCCATGCTTCTCTGACATTGGAGATCCTGCTGCTCGCTTGTGCTGGGTTTGTGCTGCTTTGGGGTGCACTCTTCTTGCAAGTTGGTTTTTTGGGGTTTGGGCTAGCACTATTTTGGGATGCTTCGGGCGTTGGGGTTTTTAGGTTTCGGGAGCGCAAGAACACTTTCAGACTTTGGGGTTAGGGGTTTGGATAGTGAGCTGACCGAAAAACATAGCAAGCCCCAACATCCGAAGGTAGTGCACCCCAAAGCTCCTACCCCAATCCGCAAAGCCCCTAGATCCGAAAGCAATGCAGTGCAGCCCAAAACTCTGAAAACAGTGCAAGCCCAAACCCGAAAGGCCCAAGTTTCGAAAGCAGTGCACTTCAGCCCAAAACTCTGAAAACTGCGCAAGCCCAAACCTCAAAGCCCGGAAGCAGTGCGATGCAGCCCAAAACTCTGAAAACAGCGCAAGCCGCACAGGTGTTACCGTCCAGAAACAGCGGGCTGGGCCAACAGCCCGGCACTCACGGGCAAAGTATCTTCAAACACTTGCTACAAGCTTTTCCAGACATGGTGCTGGAAGATATCTGCATGACTTCGCATGTGGTGCAAAACCTTCTGAAGAGACTCTTCAAGGAAGCCTAGCCGAACACGCTACGCATTGCCGTGGCACTCCAAGACTTGTGCCCAGAAGCTCATGGGCTCCGGTGCGAACGTGATGTCGCGGAGAGATGCCGGAATGTACTCGAGCATGAGAACATCAGAGGACACCAGTGTGCAAAGAACATCGGCGCAAAGTTGGAGAAGCATCAAATTCTCCAAACCCGGTCGGTCTACGCAGACTCTGCTCCTACTGTTCCACTGCGAGACCAATGTGCAAAGAACCGCATGAAGCTCGTGATCTTGCCAGGTCTCGTAAGAGAGATCCGTGCCGAAGCTTTCTTGCGCCCATGCTGCAAGTCCCTGATGCCACCTTTAGGGTCCGACTGTCCGACGTCATGGACTGAAGGTGATATGAGGATCTACATCGCGCAGACAAGGAATGCTCACGTTTTCCCAACCACTGCTTGCATGACATGTTCCTCCGCAACAGGAGCCCACATGGCGAGGCGTCCTCGCGCATTGGCCCGCTTTGAATTTTCGGGTTCGCATGAGGGTCAGGGCCGAAGTAACAAAAGTGTCCTGGCTGTGCCCAGCTGTGCGGAGACCGGGGGGACTGCGTGGAATATTGGAGCCAGCAAGCTACGCGTCCTGGGAGTTTTGCGCAACTCTTCTAACTATGCTTTTTGATTTCTAGCCTTTATATTGTTCTTCTTATTCTAAAGGAGTTTCAGGCTTAGGGCTTAGGGCTTGACCCCACTCCTCTTCGCCTGGTGGTCCTGCCGGCCGATACCAGGACGAGAAAACATGAGGGAGGCTGCCGGCACTAAACCTCACGACCTACTATTCTTATGATGATTATGATTCTGTTTTTTTTAAAAATATTTTGTGATGTTTGTTGTTAGGGGTTTCAGGTTTAAGGGCTTAACCCCACTCCTCTGTGCCTGGTGGTCCCACGACTCATGTTGGCCGTTACCAGGACGAGAAGATGTGGGGGGGGCTGCAGGCATTAAACCTTAAGACCTCTTTGGACACACTATTATTCATATGATGCTGATCAAACATGGTTCGTTAGGAACCTGCTTTCCTGATTGTACTTGTGTGTCGCAAGGACAAATCGTATCTTTTGGGGAAATTATACAGAAAAATGACAGGATTTTCAGTAAAGAACCTTTGATTTGTTCTGAAAACCACACACACAAGCCTGTGTATGATGCTTCTCTTGTTTCGTGAAACAGAAACCCCCATCGGTTCTCCTATAGGAAGTATGTGCTGGGAGACCAACGGCGACTTCACCAGGTCTCAGCTTTACAAGCATTTTTTTGTTTACGTGCTGGAGACCAACGGCGACTTCACCAGGTCCCAGCTTTCATAATCTGTCGGGGCAACGGCGAATTCACCACAGGTCGCAGCCTTCATAATCTTTCGGAGACCAGCGGCGACTTCACCA
>BGNK01003971.1:32899-53636 GCA_003297005.1 Symbiodinium sp. clade A Y106
GGGCAACGGCGAATTCACCACAGGTCGCAGCCTTCATAATCTTTCGGAGACCAGCGGCGACTTCACCAGGTCTCAGCTTTGCAAGCATCTCTTTGTTTAGCTGCTGGAGACCAACGGCGGCCTCACCAGGTCCCGGCTTTCACAATGTGTCGAGGACCAACGGCGACTTCACCACAGGTCGCAGCTTTCATAATCTTTCGGAGACCAACGGCGACTTCACCAGGTCTCAGCTTTGCAAGCATTTCTTTGTTTACCTGCTGGAGACCAGCGGCGACTTCACCATGTCGCCGCTTTCATAATCTTTCGGCAGATGCCTTTGTATCTTCTCTGGGCCGAAGCAAATGCTAGTGACTCGAACTACCACACAGCTCTCCACCAAGCAAAAGCATCACAACTATTGAGATCTTTTTTCCTTTGCCACCACGTTTCGGGTGTAGTTTACACAAATGTGTAAAATTATACCCAAAAGATCTTTCAGGAAACGTTCCATGCCTGAGCAGTGGCCGCAATGACTTTCCGCCCCCCCCAGCGCGACTGTTACTTCTAGGCAAGGTACTTAGCACTGTACATTTTCAGATCCTTGCAGAGAGAGAGATGCTCGCAACGTCTTTGCAGACCTTTGCTTCAAATTATGCCGATGGAGCCAGCCACGGATTTCGAGCCCACTTCTTTGTCTTTGCACGCACCCCCCGTCCGAGGAAGTGACAAAGGGATTTCCACTTGCATCGATGCTCAAAGTTCCGGACTCTGCTTCGTTGGGACCATTCTTGCAGTGAAACTCCTTGGCACTGTGGGAAACATGGTCCACCTTCACGAAAGTCAGTCCCAAGGCCTGACTCACTTTTTCATAAGCTTTGTTGCCGTCCAAGCACAGCGTCAGGTTCTGCTTCTTTTCGGGCTCCGGAATCTTGGTCATGAGCTTGTTGCGGCGGATGTCCTCTTTGCTTTCCGGAGGAGGAGGTGCTCGAGGAAACACTGCCTTATCCGGCAGTCCCACCAGCACCAAACGCCCTCCACGTTTGCAGGCACCAGCAACTCGCCGATGCACTAAGGCCACCTTTTTCGGCGACTGCTCTACCTCGCACTTACAACTTGGGCTTTAGGCTTGGACTTTGGTGTCTTTACTGTAGGCTTTGGGGTTTGCAAGTACACCGTTCGAAGTGATATGCGACGGCTTTTTCGGGTTATGTGGGCTGACGTGTTTTCGGATCTGATCCGAGAAGCAGGCTTTTGGTTGCCCCAGCAGCACGGAGTAGCTGTAGCGGCTCATTCCTTGTGCTGTGCGCCATTCTCCTTCTGCTTATCGGTTGCTGCTGCGGGGCTCTGTGTGCTACTCTGGCTTTATCTTTGCAAGCCCGGACGGTAGCAGGCTTCATCTTCAGGCTGATCGCTTCCACCCTGGAGGGACAGCCCAACGCTGTTCGCTACCGCGGAACAGCTCTGGAGCGATTGAGGCAATATCGTGAATGAGTGTCGGCCCGACCGACGAGGACACTCTTTGCTTCAATTTCCGGGGATTGCGAATTGTTGTCGCAGCCGAAGCTGAGGGAGCCCCATCGACCAGTGCAACTCCCAAGCTACAGCTTAGAGACCAAGGGACCCAGACCGACTCTGGACCACTGGTTGGCGAGCTCGCGCTCGCGCCAGTGAGGGCCCCTGCTCCTGACTGGACTCGTCTTGCCCAGGTCTTCTCGGCAAGTGAGCTTAACGAGTGCGAGTTGGGTGACTTTGCCTCCTTCGCACGAGAGATCAGATCAGCAGGCGAGCTGGGCGCAAGTGGCCGGATCGCCAGGGCAGCTCGAGCGGGCTGGCACGCAAGGCAAGTTCTCAGCGAGGACAGTCCGATTGCATTTGTGTCGGCTTCCCCGCCTTGCACCGGGCGTGATGGCCGAAGATGGATCCGAGCTGGCTTTGGTTCGCGAAATCGAGGTCAGCGCCGAGACACCGAGGCGACGTGCCGTTGCAACCTGCGAGTCTTGCTAGCCGATATCGGCTGGGAAGCCCTGATCTAGTGCGGCCCACCAGGTCATCAGGAATGGACGCCAGCGAAGCATGGGTCGAGGAGGTGTTCGACGATCTGACCCGGCGCTCAACGAGTATGTCACCGCCAATTCGGCGCTCGAGGAGGGCGAGCAGGAGGAACCAGCTGCAGAGGCCGAGGAGACGCCGGAGCAAGCAGTGATCAGTCAGGCTACAAGCTCGAGTCTGCTGCTTTGCGGCCGGGCGCCACACGGGGCCAGGTGCTCTCACGCACGAGGACTGGGAGAATCTGAGGCAAGGAGCGGGCCCGCCGCCTGGCAATCTCGCCAAGCACGAGAGCTCCACAGCCGAGCGCCGACCCACCGACAGCGGGGTACGCAGATGCGGACAAAGCTTGCGATCAGGCTGCTGCGTGTCCCGAGGTGCCGCATGCCTTCCCGACTTGCTTTCCGGACCCTTAGCGTTTAGTTCCTGGCTCGATAGTTTTTTTGGGGTTGCTAGTTGCGCTCGTAACGGCCTTTCTAGTTTCATTACCTGCTCACTGCGACCCATAGTCTGTAACGTGCAGCACGCTAAACAGCGTAGCGATCTGTGGCCTTGTCCCCCACTCCGCTGGCGGCGTTGGACAGGCAACGCTAATCTCCGCACTAGGCGCCGGCTCCGATTGCATCAGACTGTGAATGCCTTGCTTCAGCGCATCGTTTGCACTCTTAATTGGTTAGCCCTCGGGTTTCCAGTTGATTGTCCAGATCGGTGCCGCGCAGGTGCACATGCCACTCACGAGCAAGCTCTCATGCTTAGCGAGTTGAGAGTGTAGTCTGGCATTTCGTACGAGCCTCGCCTTTTGATTCATCTCAGCTGGGGAGAAGCGAGAGTAAATTCATAGGGTTAATTTGCCTAGTCAAAGGGCTTGCATCATCTATGCAGCACTACGGCAAGGAATCGGGGCCGAAGAGGATGCCCGACGCTTGCGCACGCGAGCCGGGAGGTGATCATTTGGGGACTTCGATGCCTTCGGAACCACCGCAAACAGCCTTCGAACCCCGAGCTTCTTTTGCAGGCAGCCCGCATGTCTCGCTGAGCCCGAGGAGCAATCGCAAAACGAAGTCAGTAGCGAGAGCGATTTGCTTGCGCCAGCCTTTGCACCACTGCCTACGGGGATCGGGTATAAGAGGGTCGAGGCTAGCCGTGTGAAATGGTTGCACCCACCTTCTTTTGACCCTAAACCCTTCCTGACACACCCTGTAGTCAGTGCTGTGTTCGACGAGCCAGACCTACTCAAACTGCCACGCGATCAATGGCCGCGATTGCCCCCTGCCCAGCTGGGTGCACGCAACGAGAGCAGACATCCTCGCTCTGGCCGAGAAGTGGGACCGGAAGCAGGCGCTCCGCTTGATTCCGGTACATGACTTTTGCATCCCTAAAAATGCCGAGTTCGATCGACTCATTCTTAACCCAACCGTTGCAAACCGTCGCTGCCAAAAGTATGCTAATTTACCAGGGCTCCCGGGAGCCTCGCTTGCGGAATCCATCTTGAAGGTAATGAATGCATACGCATTTGTTGTGACGATTTGACCGATACGTCATTTCCGCTAAGTGCGGTGTTGATGGAGTTGGCTGCGATTCTTCAACGAAGGTCGTTGCGTCTCGAGCTCCATTGGGCGCCCCGCCTGCAGAACGCTCTTGCGGATGCTTTGACGAATCAGCAGTACGACTCTTTCAGTCCAGAGTTGCGGCTACGATTTGATTTCAGCCGTTACCAGTCTATCATCCTGAGTGAGCTCATGGGTGCTGGAGAGGCTCTTTACGGCGACATAAAGGAGTACAAGGAAAAGCTGCAAGGTAAAAGGGCTGCCAAGCTCAAGAAAGGAGAAAGACTTCGAGACACGGACCCGTGGGCATAGCCTTGCTCCCGTCAGTGTTGCTTAGGGATCAGTCGTTGCCGTTCGCATCGGCTTTTGTCAGATGCCCCATGGGCCGTCGCACGCATCTCCTCGTGATGAGGTGAAAACATCAGGGTCTCAGTCTGCTTGCAGCTTTTATATTCTCCTTGTTAATTTCGGCAACTCATATTGGACTGTTCTATTTGGACATACTCCATTTATATGACTTCAATCAATATTCGATGATTGATTTTTATTTGAAGGAAGCTTCTTCCCAGGGTAGAATGGGCGGGGTGGCTTGCTCGAAATCACACCAAGGAACCCATTTCGGTCCAGGTACTATGAACCTTGCTTTCATTTTTAAAGAAGAGAAAGTACCGTCGGAGATCGCCGATCCACTCGCCGCGGCTCTAACGGTACATTCTTTCGCTTGCTTGGCTCCTTCTGCCAGCGAACTCGAGGACGTGGTCACAGGGGCACTGGATGCATCTTTACATGCCAAGCTCACCGTGGTAGTTTGGGCATGTCTGAAAGCTTCTTTCCACAAGTGTCTTTCCTCCATTGTTTCGGCATCAGGGGGAGGGACCTCTGCTGGGCCTTCCATTCCGCACAGCGCGACATCGAGCTCCAGCTGGGTTGATACATTCCCAGCTAAGTTGAGCCAAGAAAGGCTCAACACATTGAAGACGCAATTCGAAAAGGATTATCCTTCTGAAATCCTGGACCCTTCTTCATTACCCTCGTCTCGCATGTTGGCTCTAGCCAAAAAGCACGTGACTGAGAAATCTTTTGCTTACATTGCTTGGAAGTATAGGATGTCCGAGGAGAAATTGGAGGAGAGTGGATCGAGCCGACCGCGCAAGCTAGCGCGACTCGAGGACTACATTTTCGATGAGGTGCCGGCGCGGGATATTCCCGAAGGTGTATCACAAATGTTGTTGTTACATTTGCTCGATTTGGTGGCGTTCGCCTACTGTTTGTTGGGTGCAGCACACTTATCGTCTTTTCGTGCATACAGCGTTGCAGAGTCGCCCCATGCCATGGAAGCTTAAGCCCAACCCGACCACTCGCCCTACAGCAAATCAGAGTGCATTTCAGCGCAAGGGTGGTGGCAAAGGGGGCAAGGGCAAGCAGCAATCCAAAGGCAAGTCCAAGGATTCAGGGCAAGGTCCCAAGTGGTGCATTGAGTTCATGGAAGCAGGCAAGAAATGTTACATTTGCAAGCGGTTCAATCTCCGCTCTGGCTGCAAGTTGGATAATTGTTCATTTGTTCATGGTTGTGCAGTTGATGTGGGCGGCAAGCCCTGTGGCAAGGACCACCCAGTTTACATGCGCAAGTGAGGGGGCTTCCTCGCCGAGGCCGGGGATGAGGCAGTCGACTTTGTGAACAAACACAGGACGGGCACGCACCCACTGCGGGCCATACATCCACCAGCGACTCTGAAGTTCTTTCCATTTTACAGTATACATTCGAGCCCATGACAAACTGGCGATCACATGTGCTCGTTAACTCCTCGAGATCGGCGGCGTATTACAATCTAGGTGCATTTAGTCAGTCCGTTCGGCGGGGCATCACAAATGCTACACATCGTTCTGGCAACATCCTTTGCAGGGTCAATTCCTGGTTGAATATGCTTTTTTCCATTGGGAACCTGGTCGTCGCTGTGCATTTCTCACAGTCGCTTTGGGTGATTTCACAGGCGGAGGACTGCTCCTCGAGTCCATGTCAGGGGACAGGGATATCTGGGTTCCCTCCATTCAGGCAACTCGCAAATTTGCGGTTTGCGACACACGAAGTTCCCCGGCATTTGACGGCAGGCTGTGGCACGCAACTGATGCATTTGAAGATGGGTCATCGCGGCGTACACGTGCCGGCATCTCCATCAGCTTACGGAAGAGGAAAGATCTCAGCTCTTGTCGTGGGGTTTTCCGTTACCTGATGTTTCAGCCTCCTCGCAGGTTCATACCGACAGCACATCTTCCGCGCAGGTTTCACTTCCTTCCAAGATGTGCCTCTTGCTGGATGGCCAAGATCTGCAAGGACTATCAGCCGCCCTCTCTGAGGGTGGTGTCCCTCACGTACATTTTTCTTCATGGGGCGACCAATCTGCCAAGGACATGCTTTTTCGGGCAGCCGCGGAAGGTGTTTGCACGTGCATTTTTGTGATTCTGCAGTCATTTGGATTGGGCGATGCAACTGTGCAGTTTAGCCTTTTCATCAGGTGCTACGATACATGTGGACATTTCCGGCTGGTGAGAATGTTGGTCCCGCCAACTCTTCCTGCGTTGCGTGTCGACCCTTTTTGCATCGCATCATTCAGTTTCCGCCGTGTGCATTTAAAGGTACCTGTTCTCAACCGTGGATCTTTGTGTCCAGCTCGGAGGCTTTTTCTCATGTGGGCGAGCTGTGCATTCGTAAGCAGTGCAGAGGACACGGTACCCCTCCTGAGTACTTGCCGATGTTTCTGCAATTCATTTGCCAGACGCTGCGCATGCAGGGACTACCGAGTATTCAAGGCCGGTGCGCATTTTCAGTTCAAGAAGCATGGTCTTGCATTCCGATCAAAGGGCCTGACGGCGCCCCCCACGCCTGGGTCGACGGGGGGGGGCTTGCATAGCCAACCGGACTGGAGTCGTCCAGCGCGGCCACAGGCAGATGTTCTGAAGTCCATTCGCGATGAGCTCGCTGCCTTTTGCTCCAGTCGGTGCACTCTGAGTAAACTACGAACTCAGCATCAGGAGGCTTCGGATCCCCTTTTCGATACAGCTGAGATTTCCGAGATACGTGACGTTGCCACGAAGTGGTTCTCCTCCATGGGGATGCCCAATGTGGACTGGTCCATACCAGAGGGGCAACCGTATTGCCTCCATGCACAATCTTCTCTGAGTGCATTCCTTGGTGATGCGGATAGCACTCTTTTCGGCTGCCTGTTGCAAGGAGTTCCAACCGGCGTCAAGCGGGATATTCCGGCGTCCGGCTGCTTTGCTCCCTCTGACAAGGATGTCGTGGACGAGGCACTTCAGGTCTGCACGGAGAACTGGACAGGCGCTGAAGCGGATCCATTGCTTTTGGAAGAACTTGTTCAGTCAAAATCGACTCAGGTTGGTTGCATTCAGTCTCCTCCCTGGAATCCCTGGAAGAGGCGCGTGCATTATGGCCATTATGGCCGCAGGTCGCAGTCGGCAAACTTAACATCGTGCATTCAGCTGGCAGAAATCCCAGACTGGTGGTTGATAGCTCAGTTTGCGGTACAAACTCGGCTGTTTACATTCCGGAGCGTACATCTCTTCCAACACTTTTCTCCATTGCTACATCGTGGCCCATGCGCTGCATGCGGGCGATGGTGGCAGCCTTTCCCCTTGACGTGAAGGCTGCGCGCAAGTCGATACGTGTTCGCCCTTCAGAGCGTGGTCTGTTGGGCATCCGAGTTGGAAACAAGTTGCATTTCTACAAGGTTTGTCCATTTGGGTCATCTTTTAGTGCATATTGGTTGGAGGCGGCTGCAGATGCAATGGGCAGCGGAAATACCTTTGCCATTGGTGGCTACATTTCAACCCACTCGCGGATTTTTGGTTCTCGGAGTCTTTTTGCGCTGAAGATTTTTCTTTTGCTGACATTCCTCTTCGTTCAGAGGCCCAGCGTGACATCAGTTGTTACGAGTGTTTGGCACAGATTGCATTTGTATGGCTACTTGGCAAGGTGCATTCCTTTTCCAGGCTGGGCATCAGGATGCATTCTTGGTGCGATAATACGGGAGCTGAAGCTGCATCCAACTCTTTGTTCACGTGGCCTTTGGCTGCATTTGCTCAGCGCTTGTCGCTGTTGTCAACTTACGCTGGAGTCCATTTAGACGTGCAGCATATTGCAGGACCGAAGAACGAAGACGCCGACCTTTTGAGTCGGTGGAATGGTACTTCTCCATTACCCGAAAGATGGCTGGCGTCGAATCGCCGCCGTCTTTCCTTGAAGCAGTTGTGGTTCGCTTCCCCATCCATTTCCTGCTCTCCGCCAAACTGGAAACCTTCGTTTGCATTTCCGGCTACATCGCCCATGGGAGCAGCTCTGTAATCGTTTTTTATGTGAACATTTTTCCCTGGTGATGCTATGCATTGCTTGTCGCCGCACGGTTTAAATTTGGTGGAATTGATGCGCGGCTCCATTTCACTGCCAGGGTTTAACTTGGGGAAAGATTGGCAGACTTGGCGCCTTTCTGGTTCGAGTCAAGCATTTACTTATATACACCCCACATTTCTTGGCGTTGTATGTGGATGATTTGCTTGGTTTTCAGGATGCAGCTGTGGCGGAAATGTCCTTTTGCATTTTGCTCTGTTTCTGCAGTGCATTTGACATCCCACTGTCTTGGAAGAGGCTGCAATTTGGCGTCCAGCTCCGCTGGATAGGCTGGGACCTAGATTTTGCCAAAGGCTGCGTGTGCAGTCCTCCTGACAAACTGAGCAAGTTGCATGAACTGCTGAAAGCGGGCTTGCGTGGTAAATACATTGAAAGACAGAACCTAAGCAAAATCTGTGGTTCATTGCAATGGCTCTTCAAGATTTTCCCTTCAGCACGACCCTGGTTGCGGTCGCTTTACCTTGATCTCCATAGTCCGAGAGCTACAAACTTCAGTCTACGACAATGCGACTGGAAGTGTTTCATTGACTGCTTGGACGATAGCCTTTACGTTATCAAGGTTCCTACTGGCTCCGCAATTTCCATTGGCAGCAGAGTTTTAGCAGTCAGGCATCGCAAAGTCTCGACCCAAGGCGGAGCTTCTTGGAGATAAGGACATCTCGCATCCAAGCGGCGAGTTCTGTCGCCTGCGTCTCGCATGCTGCTTACGACATGTGCATTGCATGGACGAAGTCCAGCATATCTTCGGATGGATCTGCGTTTCTCCGGCAGTGGAAAATGAAGAGCCCGCTATCTCACTGCATCAATTCCATTTGATTTTATATTTGATCGTTCTGGAATATGTGGCACATATATTGCATTTGATTTATATGTATATGTAAATCTGCATATAGCAGCTGCGAATACACTATCCGAACGGTATGTGCGCTTGCTCACGGTTGTTTGGTAATGTTTCGCATGCATGCTACACTCGGGACATTGCACTGCACGATGTAGCATGCAGGCTCGCAGCTGCTGCTGATCCGATTGCATCGGAAAACTTTTGCCCACCCTCCACTTCCCTTTTTGGTCACTGCACTTTATGCTGTGACTTTACGCGGAGGCGGCGGCCCAACAACTGCTCTGGGTTTACTTGTTACAACATTGTTTAACCTAGCTTTGCTGTTTACTGCGTTGGTCCGCCAGTCTATGCTGAGGCGTTTCGACATCTCCATTGGCCACCTTTAGTGCCCATTTTTCCATTCTTGTATGCTCTGGCTGTGTGGCCTGAGCTGCACATCGTCAATGGATCGGCGAGGTATTCGCTGCGTCCCAGTGGAAGATCGTCTGCTCCACTTCTTTCAGTTACTTTCGGCATTTGAGCCTTGTCATTTATCAAGCAATTCAATCTTTCCATATAGTCGGCTGAAAGTTTCTGAGCCTTTGCAATTGCTTCCACTCGTGGAAATAGGAGCGGCAACTCTTACATTGTACTGCAGACATATTGCGTAGGCTACGCAGTATGCCTTCAGTGCGGGGTAGGTGTAGTCTCTCCGATCGTATGTACATATCGAGACATGAGCTTCAAACGACAGGACGACTCCATGAGTTCTAGAATCTCTGCTGGCGTGCATCTGCTTCCACTGGAAGAGCTCCAGTGCAACACGTTGAAGTACCAATGACATTTTCGGCAAGGCATGTACACGTGCTGTCTGGCTGCCCTTTTCTGCACTTGGCTGGAAACAAGACTCCTCTGGCGAATGCAATTCGGACACTTCGTGGGCTTCTCCAGAGCCCCGTACTCCAGCAGCTTCTGCCAGGCCGCCTCGGACTTCTCAAAACATCTGCGCTGCTCCAAAACGGCTTCCCGTTTCACCAGGGCCGCCCCCCGCTCTGGGGTGCCAGTGTACGCTGCACGGGCACAGGCGCGGTGGCTCCCATCCTTCCGTACAGGTCGTAACTTGCTCTCCTTCGGACTCTTGGTCTGCAGTGCATCCGCCGGCTTGCTTCGCAACTGCCGAGCTGCCGCTGTGCCACACTTCTCCACGCGGTGCCCCGTGTTGCCACAAGCAACACACCGGTGAGAACGCTGCTTACCCTTGTTGTGCCCACGGACGAGTCTGCGATGGCTCAGAACTATGCTCCGGCTGCGGGCTCCCCTTTCAAGCTCCAAAAATGCTCTGACACTGCTGACTCAACTGCTGACAACTCACATGACCCAGAAAAACGCTCACATGATCTGACACTGCTGACTCAACTGCTGACAACTCGCATGATCCAGAACAACGATGCCCCCCTGACAGAGACTCTCCATGTCCTGCATACATCGGAAAATACAGTGTTTTGTGCTTGCGAAGTGCACGACAGCGCAGCGTCAAATATCTTCTATTTCTACTTCTACTCTCACTCCTACTCCTACTCCCACGTCTACGTCTACTTCTACTTCTGCTTCTGCTTCTCCTTCTCCTTCTACGTCTACTTCTACTTCTGCTTCTGCTTCTCCTTCTCCTTCTCCTTCTCCTTCTCCTTCTCCTTCTCCTTCTCCTTCTCCTTCTCCTTCTACTTCTACTTCTACTTCTACTTCTACTGCGCCGCGGCGTTGGAGTAGAAGGTAACTCCGTGACAGGAGCTTGGGCTTATTAGCATTAGCCATCTTTCGAGTCGCTTCACTTCTTTAAGCGGCACGGCCTAAGGGTGAACATGCGGCGAGATTGTTTGCACGATGACAGCAAGTATGAAAGTATCCGAGGCACATACCTGCTCGGCAGCCTTGCCATGCCAGTTCTGGAGGCCACTGAGGGCTCCCGCCTGGTCGGGATCTCAGGCAAGCTTTCTTGGAGCATCTGCAAACTCAGCGGTCCGTTCATGCTGTCCAAAAGACATCTCAATACAAAGATCTCATCTTCAGAGTTAATTAGGCATTCAGCATGCTTGCTGTACGTGGCCTTGGCCGAACTTGGGACCGTGCTGCCTTCGCTGAGATCGTCGTCAGCAGTGGTGGCATGTACAACACAGCCTTCCCCAAGTGGGAAGATGCTACCTCCACAGGCGGAGAGTAGCTCGGCGTCGACGAAGCAGCAAATCGAGTCAGAGTTGGGTGACCAGTGCTGTTTTGCGTGCCCGGCAGGAACTGCGAAGTATGATGGACAGTGGCTCGACGGCGTAGGGTAGGGTTCGCGGATCACGTCTAAGAGCAGCATGGTTCCTGGCGAACAGATGTCGAATATGTTGCTTTTTCGGAGATGGGCTAAGGTTTGCTTATGCCTATGCCAAGCGCGGGCAGGTGCTGCTCTGTGAGCAATGGGCAGAGCTTCATCCCAAGGCCAGGGAAAGTTTCTCCCAGCCGCTCAGCGAGGGACCCGTGAGACCTAGGCAAGCTCTGAAGCTCCACGCAGGTGAAAGTGGTCAGTTGCCACCCGGGCTGGACATCTACTCCAGCTGTGGACGAAGCCTACGGCTCAAGCAGCGAACCTGAATTGTTGTAAGGAAAGCATTCAATAGGCCTCGTGGGCTGGCGTGCTGGAGTTGCTTTTCAGGCAAATCTTACTTGGAGCCTATGCGCAACACGTGGCAGGGTGCCGAAGGCATAATTTGGCGGCTCGGCCTTTCTCTCACAGCATGAAATCAGACCTTGCCACCTGCAAGCTGGCGTTCTGAAGGCTTTGTGTGACGGATTCGGCTGCCATCGAGCCCGGTGCCTTCTACCTGGACCGGGAGCCTCAAGTCAAGCACATGGGAGGCAGGAGCTTCAGAAAAGCAGGGAAGTTGAGTGGGGACGCACAGTGCAATGCTCATCCTTCTGAAACTGCACTGCTTCAAGCTTGCTTGGAGCCCGTACGGATCGTTGGTGAGCCAGCACCGGTGTATGCCATTGTATATCCTTGAAACGAGGCGGCTAACAACGCATGCGCACGTCGGGTGTTTCCGTGCACACGTCCTCCGAGATGTTCTACGGCATGGATAGGGTTGCTGGGATGTCTTGGGGCGGGGCGGCCTGGGCGGCAGCATTCTGATCATTCTGCAGCAGTCGTCACGCGAGCGTCCACGGTGCTGTTTGTTCATGCCCTCTGCCTTTGCTCTGCCTGTCTGTGTGCTTCGATGACCATTTGGCTCGAGATTGGTACTCCCAGATACCCCAGGCTGAGTTGGCCGTTCTTCCATCTTGGGTTTTGAGTTTTGAGTCGCATGCCTTCAGGAGCGTCTCCCGTCCATGCCTAACGACTCTTCACGATTTGGATCCAACGGTCCCCTGCAATCCTTTGAGTTTCCGTGCGCTTTCGGTACATGGAAGAACTCATTTGCAGTAAATCCTGCGGTCTGCTTGGGTTACTCACACGGTGACTGAAGCGCGCAACTGCTGGTGTGCCACAAGCAAATCTACCTGCTGACTTTGGGCAGAGCATGTTACGTTCGGGTGCTTTGCTTCTTTGTCCCGCTTGGCAACCAGCTTCTATGAAGCAAGCAGGAGCTTTCTTCACAGAGGGCACGATTACCAAGAACTCTCCTGGCGAGGTTGCCGACATGATGCGATTACTTGAGGTGCCCTTTGCGTATCACAGCGAGCTGTGCGAGCTCTTGTCAGCAAAAAGCACGATGCAGGATTGGGCCAATGGCCGCAGAGACTCGGAGCTGCGCGTGGCTTCTGCCCCCCTGGCTGCCATGACCTCGCCGATCGTGACCTGTCAGCAGCCTGCGTCTCATGTTGTTGTGGGTTCTGGATTGTTCTGACTGGACCAAGGATCTGCAGCGCTTCATGGGAACATGGTACGTCCCGTGGAAGCAAAGCATATCGTAACTGTGATAATGATGGAGACTTCGTTCGGCTGTGAGTGCCCTCGATCGTTTACTGCGCTGCACTGCACGCATGTGCGTGTGCAAAAGACCCTTTCTTGCACGGGCCTGAGGTCATAGCCAACATTCCGACTTTCTTTGACAGAGGCACAACCCACAATGTAGAGAACTACAAGCTGGATGACGGAGGACACGTGCAGTTGTGGAGTTGCTTGACTTGGGGCACGCAGTTTGTAAAGGAAGGGTGGTGCACGTCGACTTCACCTACAGAAAGGCGGAGGGGGGCTGCGGGGCTGCTGCAAGTCGTTTTCCTGGGGCCCGGCCTGGGCCTCGTCGAAGGCCGGCTCGGGGAAGCCAGGGCTCCTACAGCAGCGGGCCGAGGCCCGTTGACTTAAGGGCGGCCCGTTCTCCAGCTGAATGCTTCTGTGGCGCAGTTTCTTGCAGGTCGTGAACGAAGCATGCACGCAGTGGGCTATCTCACCCAAACTAGGCTCAGTGTTGCAGTTGCGATTCACGCACCCTTCATCTACTCAGGGTGCCATCTTCCTGTGGCCAGGTGTTTTTCTTCCACTGAGGATAGCATACTTGGTGGCGGACTGTGCAGAGGATGGGGATGGGGCTCGCCGCGGGGATCTACTCGCCGTGCCGTAGCCGAGCCATCTGTAAGCCAAGAGGATTACTCCACGACTATCATCGGAGTGCCCGACAAGTCCTACATCTGGATCATGGCAAGAACGCCGACCGTAGACCAGGCCCCTTCAAAGTTTGAAGCGTGAAGAGGCTGCAGTTTCTTGCCCGTATGCCCTCCGAAAACCGAGGCAACTTACGACGCTCTCTTGGCCAAAGCCAGATCTTTCGGTACCTGGCAGGAATCGGAGTGTGCTCAAAGTCTGAGCTTGGGGGGCTCCAAAATCTGAGGCTACAACACCTCAAGCATCCTCCGAGTCTCCCAGGAGTGAGATCTTAGTAGCGCTTAGCGGCGAAAGCGTGTTAATGCCTTCACCTGGCCTTTAACGACAGAGGCCGGGCTGACCTGATGTTAAGCTGTAGCGAGGGGCACACAGAGAAGCTTCCACAACAGCGGTTGAATTCGATTCGAGTTCCTCAGTCAAGCAGCACAGCAGCGGTTGCTGCCAATTTTCTCTGGGTCGATTGCACTTGGCAGCCTGACTCGGCTTTTCAATCTGCAGGGCATCGTTGCTGGAGTTACAAGACTGCCGCAGCGGTGTGAGGAGACGCTCGAATCGAATCACCAGAAAATGGCTGGACTTTCGGGGGCGAATGCTGCTGCTTGTGGTATTGTTAGGTGCCACGTCCCAGCACCGCAGAGTTTGGTCAAGCTTCGCAGCAAAGTCCAGAAATGCCGTGAGACGAAGATGACCACGAAAGAAAGCTTCTCTTGCCTTGCACTGCGCATATGTTGCAGCACTCACGAGAAGATACACCCACCCGCACACACACGGAGAGGTTCCACTTCGCTGCTACGAGAGTTGTGGGTGCCATGAGCGAGATTACATCTGGAATGTGCTGAGCTGTGATATGCAAGTGCCCGACGAGCAGCGCACACTTGGAATCGTGGTGGCGGTCATCATGCTCTGCCTGTCCTGCACCTGCCTGGCGATGTGCGGTGCATGCCTGTGCGTCTGCGTGCGAGGTGTGCCAGCCAAATATGTACCCCAGATTGAGGCCGTCCTTAAGGACCTCGAGTCTCAAGGCTACCTGCCCAGGTTCTCGGATTCTGAAGGCGGGCGGCAGGACCGTCAGGACGCAAGGGCGGAGGTTGACGACCTGTCAGACCTGCCGAAGCTGGAGGAGATGGAGTGGGAGAAACCTCACGTTCCAGCAAAGCCTGGCAAAGTCCTTCCCTCGTCTCTCTAGATGCCCGCTAGCCGCTAGCAGCTAGCAGCTCTAGAGCCCGAGGCTGTAGCTCGCGACTTCCCCTTCACACCGAAAAGTCGGTTGTTGCGGTTCTGCAGAAAGCAGCTTGAGAGCAGCCTTTCGCAGTGCGGCCGCAGCGCAGCAGCGCAGGCGTTACTCGGCCTGGTGAAGACGGGGGAGTGCAGGGCCTAGAGGGCCCGGCTGTGCTAACCGTACCCCTGCGTTATCTGCTCTCTGCTCCAGAGGTTCAGAGACTTCACATTCTCTTCAGAGCTCTACTCGTGCACCTGACTGGTTTTGCGCCTGCGGATGCGGTACAGGCAGTGGCAGCTTGTCGCTGAAATCCGGTTTCAGGAATCTCTTCAAGCTGCTATCCCTGGCATGTTCCTGGAGAACACAGGAGCATCACAGCTGCAACAATCTGTGCCAGCACGAGAAGTCGTTCAGCCATACAAAATGTTATTCGGCTCATTCTCGGTCCACCGCACAGAGATTTATCCTGCTTCCATGTTTGAGCCAGTGCAGCAGCAGTGGAGAGTTCCAGAAGCAAGGCTGAAAGTCGGGGCTTGGCCTGAGAACGAGTCCGATGACTAAGGTCACAACCTTATGTTGTGAAGGTGCAGCAGATTTTTTGGCACCGCTGCCATGTTCCTTTCAGAGGGAAGAAAGGATTGCTCATTGACTGAAGCCATGATGGCCGCCGCGGCTAGTGCATGCAAGTACGGTTCTGTGTTTTGACATACCGAAGGTGCCTGACCTGCAGTTGGCATTTTCAGCTGCAGCAGTTGGTTGGCCTTGCAGGGGCTTCGTCCGAGCTCCAGAATTCAACATCGCGGAAGCCGAAGAGCAGGCCACACTCAAAGGCTTTATTGAACTTTATTGCTCCATAGGATCGAGTTGCTCCAGCAACCACGAGCACCTGAGCAGTAGAAGCGTTTAGACTCATTCTAAGTGTCTAGCGTCGACTTCCTGTCACTGTCATTGCAAGGTGGGTCCTCAGCTGTGCTGGAGCCTGGCCTCACGCACCGACGGCAGTGCCCAACAGGCCACCGCTTGGTTTCGAGCAAACGCACCTTCGCGACTTACTTCCGGAAAGGGTGAGAACGATCGGTTTTGGTTCGAAGGATCCAACATTGCGTGATGCCGAAAGCAGGGTCTGTGCTGAATGGGGGAGGAGTTGCTGGTCTCTGGGACTTACATTCTCCTGCGGAGTTTGAGGTGTTGTGCTTCCAGGCAGAATGGCCATTCATCCGGGACATTTTGCTGTGGCTCTATGACAAGTTTCCAACAAGGACTTGGCATCCTCTCGCAGCATCCGTGAGGTAAGCGTGCGGTGCAGGAGACCAGAGCTGCGCCGCGTCATTGGCAGGTGCGGGTCACAGCGAGCACTTTTTTCTTCCGCCTTCACGCATGTACGGCACAGTTTTTTCGACCGAGCCTGCAGCAACGATCTTGTGCTCAGATGATTTACCGCTTGTTTGACAAGTGAGGCATTGCAACTATAATTTATACTTCTTGGTTTATACTACATGTGATGGACCTATCAGCACAACCTAGGAGCAACCGAGAGCAGAAACCTGGACTCGTTTCAGTCGATGTGGACGCAATGGCTTCTGCTGTCTTCAATTGCCAGTGGGACCAAGCCTCACATAATTTTCCATGTCCGAGTCTTAAGTCGAACATGGCACAAGGTCATGGCAAGCAAAGGAGAGTGACGTTAAAGCGTGTGAACAGGTCCTCGACGACTGGGGGTACCACGATATCGGCTTCCGGAACCCAGAGATGCGTACACCAACTTTGGACTCATTTCATCACGAAGGTGGACACTGGTTTGAGTGCAGTGTGGACTAGTCGACCCTCGGGTCGATGACGAATTTCCTATGCCAGGAATTACTCTCGACCAGTACTACGTGCTACCGACATGCTCCCCCAGCCGAGCTACCTTCTTGACAGGGTACCTTTACAGATGCTTTGGTGTGCTGGCTGTATCCAGGACTGACTAAAGACATCTGTCCTGAAATGAGGCGACTTCCCATTCATCATGGTATCAACTCCAAGTTGAAGTTCGAGAACATGGGGCCACGTGGCAGCATCTTCTGCCTAGTTGCCCGAGAAGAAAGCCGGAGGGTGTGCAGTGAGAGGATGGCGGTGTTCTGTCCTTGGATCTCAGCGGAACTTGGCGAATCCGAATCGTGAAAGAGTTTCTCCATAATTACTTTCGCCGGCGTACTGCAACAGATCCTGCCCAACACATTGACACCAGACCGTCGTCATGTAGAGCTTGACAAGGCGTGAGAGCGCCATCTGCAAAGATCCGCAATCAAGTGAAGCAGGTAGTGGTAGACGGAGGCTCGGCACTAAGGCTGCCACTGGACGAGAAGCTCTTGCCGGCGCTCTTGAAGGTGCTGCTCTGGCCCAAACTTTTGCGAATCAGTGCTATGTTTTCAAGAGCCTCACTCGGGAGTTGAGAGTGCCTAGGGCCTAAGCATCTCCAGGAGCAGGGCTACAAGACGCATGCAATTGGGAAGTGGCATCTGGGCTTCTATCGTGCAGCAGCTGGGACGAGAAGAGTTCTAGCTCCACGTTGTCATCTTACGTACTTTTCATAACCTCTGCGCAGAGCGCGCAGAGCTTGCGTAAGGCTTACACGCCGACCTTTCGAGGATGGGAGTGGCCTCAGCTGTGAAAGCTTTCTGTCGACGGTCGCCTGCCTCCAGGGTTTGACAGCTTCTACGGATACTACATGGGCTCACAGGCGTGCGCAACGCTGTTGTTCGCACATGCCACCCAAACATCTGTCTTTTGGTATCGCAGGGCTACTTCACTCACAAGCTTTACACCTACTACGATTTCCATCGCCAAGACAAGCCGAACTGTGGCAAGCAGTGTTCGCGAGTGGACTGGAAGGCCGTTTCTCGACAGAATAGTTCGCAGTTGGACGCGAAAGTTGACTTTGGTGAATTCCCTGACGGCCGGCCCACAAGGTTGTGTTTTGCTTTTGAGGTTTCGTCTAAGGCCGGGATATACTCGACACGGCTCTTCACGGAGGAAGCAGTGCGCCTCATCCGCCGCAGCAAAGCTGCAACGAGTTCCCGCAAAACCAACGGCCAACAGGCCCTGATAGGCCCCCCGGCACAAGCCTTGGCTTTTCGGCGGCTGTGGTGTCAGGTCACAGCGCGTATTCCCCCGGCCAGCCACTTTTCCTGTACCAGGCCGGCACGGAATGCGGGGCACAGCCTTGTCAGCCAAATTGCAAGATATTCGAAGGCATGGCAGAATGTCCATTATCCGGTCGAAGTTCCACGACGGTTTCTCCCGCAATTCAGCAACCTGATCAGCAACACGACACGGCATCTCGGATCTTGAACCGCTTTTTGCTGAGCCGACATTGAAGAGCGACACTGAACACTCGAAGAAAGAATGACAGGTCCAGGGATCGCAATTGCCTTGCAACCGCTGCCGAAATGGGCAGCCGAAATCTGTTAAACTTAACCGCACCGCCCGATTAAAGCCGAAATCTGTGTAATTTAGCCGCCCCGACCGGTTTAAAAGCCGAAGTCTGCCAACCATGAATTCCCACAGCAATCACCGTTCGAAGGGAAGGTACAGCATCTTTTCTCCAGGATGGACCGAGGTTGTGTAGAGTCCCAAGAAAGGCGGCTAACGTTTCCATCCGACAGGATGATGTGCTGCGCACCTGCAAGAGCTGAGAATCACAGGTAAAAAGGAGTTCTCATAGCTCGGGAACGGCTGTCAAGCGGGCAAAGCGTTTTTGCCTGTGTGAGCACGGCATGGCCTACTTCTCCCTAGAGGTGCCAGGCCTTGCTGGACTGCTTCGGAAAGAGCCTTGATCTGAGGCAGGTCCACGCCGCCATGGTCGCCGCTGTTGACGAAGGCATTGCAACCATCAACGTTTCTTGTCTAGGTTATTCACTTGAGCTTGTAAGCTTCTGTGTTGTTACAGTCGTCACCCGACGCAGTGCACTGCCATTGATGTTGTGAGTCTTTTGCCAAGGCGGCTTTGAGCAGCGTCGGTGCCTGGGTCGAAAACCTGGTGTGCCAAGTCTTCATCTATCTGCGGCAGCATGCAGGCAGAGTAGATTGTTCAAGATGTGTATATACCTGAAAGAGGAACGGGAGTGTGTTGTATCGTTTCTGAGATTTCCACAAGCTGCAAGTCCATCTCTTGCTCATGTGGCATTGTCATCACTCTGCCACCGAGGCATGTTGGAGAACTCTGTCATCATAGCTGCTCTGTTGCAAGCAGGGCCCTCGACGTAGGTTGTAACCGCATCCTCCGACAGAGGTGACCGGGGACAATGGAGGAGCCATCGATGAGTGCTTGCCGAACGGAGCTTCGAACTACCCTCTCAGGCGCCACGTCGAAGTGGCTTTCATTCATGTCTCGACTAGGGATGCAACTAGAATCTCCGATATCCAGAAGTGGAGCGCAGGGACCAAACGGTCCACAAGGATTTGTAAGCGAAGCATTTCGCAGCCTTCGCAGCTGTGGAACCTGGTCTGGCCCGTCCTGCTGCAGGGGTGGCAAGTGCAGTGTCTGGGAGGGAGGTGCCCGCTCTACGGCACTGGTCTATGCACCGGGACGTGTTCCTCAAGGCCTCACCCGAAACCATGAGTCCAGAGTTCTTCAAGGTTGCTTGATGGTGTGTTGAAATTGAGTGGCGTTGACAACTACTGCACGATGGCGAACCGGATGAGCCACAACGGGGAGCCACGCAAGCACATCTTGACAAGTTCGGCAAAGACAGTGAGCAATTCTGCGAGCACCACGTACCGCGTCACAGGGCGCTCAAGCCCACATCATAAAGGCTCCATACATTTCTGCTGTCCTACCAGGGTCTTCCTGCTCTACTGCAATGCTGTTTGTCTGTTCTTTACCGCTTTACCGCAGAAGCGAAACCTTGTCCGCCATGCAGGCCTTGTCTTCCCTGGCCTATTCCATGCCAGTGACTGGCTGCCCACCATCATGGAGGGCCTTCTTGAAGCCAAAGTCAAGGCCTTCCGATGCGAACTGCTCCACCTCTTGGCTCTGAAGCTCTCAAAAGACTCTAAACTCGCTTGCCCATGCTCGCCCTGCGAGGGCACCAAGCCATTGGACGGTCTCAACCTTTGGCCCGCCCTGGCCCAGAACGCGTCGTCGCCTAGGAGTGACATCTTCTACGGAATTGCGGAGCCTCGACTCACCGACTGACCGACTGACCGACCGACTGACGTCTGGGTGTGCACATCTTATCAAGTTGGGTTGGCTGGTTGGCTCAGCATAGATGATTCCGCTGTTTTTCGATGCCGTCTCTTCTTCTGGCTTTGAAGGATCACACCGTTGGATTCCATGGCCCAGCTCTGCGAACTGCTGACGGCTGGACGCCCTGCCGGAAATACAGCAGCAGACTGTGGGGCTGTCAGCAACCTAACCTACTGGGTCCAGAGGCATCGTCGTAGTGTGCGGCAAGCACCGGTCCTGTCTTTTCTGTAGTAGACAGCTTCAACGAGCTGAGATGGACGCCAGGAAACTTCTGCTGAATGGCGGAGGTGGAAGCGGCCGATGGTCGAATGAGTCAAGGCCAAGCTTGCTCTGAATGTTGCAAGTCTGCGCAATCTCTCGGGGCTCTCCAGTCAAGCAGAATCCTGGTCGAGCATTGTCATACTGGATGTTATGCAGTCTCAGCTTCCGCCATTTAAAACATGGATTGTTCTTGTTGGCCCTTGTCAATCTTCTTACAAGGGGTTGACCTAAGTCATAGCGTCTAGCGGAAGTCGTTGCGTGTGAGCGTGGACATGGGGATAAGATATATCCTAGCCCTATCGAGTTAACGAGGCAATGCTCGTAAGTAGTNGAGCAAGACAACTCCAAGCACCGCCGAAGAAGACCTATATGGGGGTTTCCGAAAATAGGGGACCCTAATATAGTACCCTAAATAGTAGGATCCTTATTATAAGGACCCCAAAATAAGGTGCCCCTATTGTTGGAAACTCTAAACCCTAAACCTTTTATAAAACCCTTACAGATCCCTTTAAGAAACCCTTCAAGGATCACTTTAAAAGGAACCCTGAACCCCTAATTGTCGGAAACTCC
>BGNK01003972.1:0-21843 GCA_003297005.1 Symbiodinium sp. clade A Y106
GCGCGCGCGAAAAGGTCCCAGAGCTCTGGGGCGGCTCTGGAATAGCCTAAACGCCACTAGACGCTCTCTCTGGAAGGCTCTGTTGGATGCGGCGCGCGCGAAAAGGTCCCAGAGCTCTGGGGCGGCTCCGGAAGAGTCTAAACGCCACTAAACGCTCTCTCTGGAAGGCTCTGTTGGATGCGGCGCGAGCGGCAAGGTCCCAGAGATCTGGGGCGGTTCCGGAAGAGTCTAAATGGCACTAAACACGCCCTCTCTGGAGGGAACACGCTGTATCACTGTGGGGTTTTTTTGCGGCGATAGAGAGAGAGAGAGAGAGACAGAGACAGAGAGAGAGAGAGAGACAGAGAGAGAGAGAGAGAGACAGAGAGAGAGAGAGAGANTGCGAGCTTCTGTCGTCCGGAGCTGCTGCTGCTGGTAGGTCGGGTGAACGTGAGCCTGTTCATCCTCGATCTGGCAGGTCCGGCGAGTCCGGCTCGGTGCGACCTCCCCTTGCATGTTTAGGTGTGATGTCTGCGTCGCTGGCAGACACATGTTTGGGGTGTATTCTAGACGTGCAGTAGAGAGGTGCATGGGGAGGGCACGGGGGAGGGGGGGGGCGGGACGGTTTGTAACCGTGACGTCGGCTCTGTTTGCTCGAAGACGTAGGCGTTTGAAGGGCCTGTGTCGGTGAAGTGATCATGGCTTTACGTGTGTCGTCGGAAAACGTACCCGTGTCTGGGAAGAAGGCTTCCAAACGGGCTCGAGCGAGTCGAGTCGATGATGTGGCTTTGGGATCAGTCGTGGAGAAGAATGATTCCGAGCAGTCGAGCTTCTGGAGCTCCTGGGCAAAGCGCCACCCGGGTTGGTCTAGAGGATTCTAGTGTAGTTGCATTCTAATCCGTTGCGCTTAATTCGGAATGGCGAAAGCTCTATGGAGTACCCGGTGTGGGTGCCGCTGTACAGACTCGAAGGTGCCATGATGGACAATGTCGAGAGTGTCGCACGGAGACGCCAAAGGAATGGCTGGATGATGCTGGGTTGCGTAGAAGTCACGTAGCTCCTAATGCAACTAGGGTAGTGTAGCTGTAGCCTTTTGGCTGGAGCACGTAGTTGAGCCTTGCCGGCGACGCCGCAGAGGGCGCCCCGGTCGCGGATATGGTGCTGGAATCGACGGCTCTGTCCCTCGCGTGCAGCAGCGCTCCCGTGATGAGTGCCGAAATGGATCCGATCACGGGCCGACCGGCGGTAACGGTCAGTTTGGACCTGAAGGTTAGAATGGATGTCGTGGCGCTCGTAGAGATTCTTGCGAACATTGCAAACTCGCAAGTCGAAGGTGAAGAAGAAGAAGAAGATCTCACAGCAGAAGGACAAGGTGAAGACGATGAGGAAGGCCGAGACGAAACAGACGCGCAGATGATGCCGCACTTTTGATGGCGAAATCACGGATCAGGGCGGAAAAAACGGTGCCGATGCCGGTATTTTGTTTCGATAAAAAATTCTGTTGGCACGACTTCTGGGCATCTCGACCAACAAGGGTAATAAGATCTCGCTCTCCGGAGACAACGTTCTCCCGGACTCGATTCCTTCTTCCACGTCGCCCACATCGCGTCCGCAAGCGCCTCGCAANCTCGACCAACAAGGGTAATAAGATCTCGCTCTCCGGAGACAACGTTCTCCCGGACTCGATTCCTTCTTCCACGTCGCCCACATCGCGTCCGCAAGCGCCTCGCAAGTGGACGTGGCAAGTTGGCCGCTGGCATTGCTGAGATGTGCGCGGCTTCTTGCTTTACTGCACAAATCCTTTTCGGTGTGTTGTCATCTTGCGGACCGGTGTGGGTCCCAAGGTGCGTGCCGTGCTGTTTTCGTTAGAGCTGCGATGGCGAGGTTTGAAGGAGCGGCTGTCCGGGGTGTGCGTCGTTTTTGATATCCTATGTTGATTCCCGCTCCCAATTCCTGTCGCCGATCCCCGCGAGTTCGCCGTCTTCCTCTTCTTCTTGAAGTTCTTCTTCGAAGCTGGGCGCGGCCTCTGTTTCGATGATGACAACGAGGTNCCGCTCCCAATTCCTGTCGCCGATCCCCGCGAGTTCGCCGTCTTCCTCTTCTTCTTGAAGTTCTTCTTCGAAGCTGGGCGCGGCCTCTGTTTCGATGATGACAACGAGGTCGGGAGAGTCCATCGAGGGTTCATGTCGTAGACTCTCCCTCGGCCCTTTTAATTCCTGCTAGGCAGCCTCTGGGCAAGATTCCAGGTTGACGTTGATTCCAATCGGATGGATTCGAGGGATTCAGTTCGGCCATCTTGCGATTGCGACACCGAGACTCTGGCATGCTTCCGTGACTTGAATNTTGAATTCTGTTTCGGCTTCGGTAGAACATTGAGGAGACGGTCTGCGGAAGGAGGTTCCATTGTGATCGGGACTTAGGCGTTCGGCGTTGCGATGCTGTGCATTCGGATTTCGGCGCGGTGTGGGAGGTTCGCGGGAATCTAAACATTCGAAACACGTCCGGAGGCTGTTGGTTTGAAATTGTGAAATTGCCGGAATGTGTAGTCTGGCTTGTGTTACATCTAGTTGCGTCGAAACCGCCCACACTGGGCAGACGACGACGCCGCAATTACACGTGAAGTTGTACTGATAGGATGGATTTGAAAAATTGCTAGTGGACGGTACTGTTAATGCTAGGATAGGCAAGGGTAGATGCGTCGCAGCTGCCCACACCGGGCAATCGACGACGCTGTACTTACTTACGTGAGGTTAACTTCGGGGTTGGGCGGCTGCAAGCTGTTCATCTGGAATTCTGAGGCTGGGGAACGCAGCTCGGGTTAAGCTATGGAACAGCCTGTCAAGTGTCGGATTATCGGCATCGAGTCGAAATTTGAGGAACGGCATGGCTTTCCTGTTCAGTTGTGCGCTTAAATTGAGCATGCCGAGCGTCGAACGGACCGTTTAGCGAGCTGCAGCACAGCAAGTAACTGGCGAGGCTATTATGACTCGATACCCATGCACGATGCCATGGGACGTCCACTGGTCCGTCTTCTCTCCCAGAGCGAGATTGTTCGGAGATTCGGGGGGAGGACCCCTGCTTGCACCACTGGACGCGAAGTCCTGGCAGGAACAGAACATTGACTCGACGGCCATCAAACGTTACTTCATCTTCACCTCCGCGAACGGATCATGTGGCGGCAGTACGACCCGGGTGGCATCTGATAGGATACTTCCTAGTGCTTCCGGATTCCGAAACTTAGATGGTGAACCCAGCGATTTAAATCGTGTCCCTTCTTCCTTCCGCTTCCGCCTGCGGCGACCGACATCGCTGGCGCGGGCACATTCGCCGACGGCTGAGGTTGGGCCGTAAGTGATTCCCGCCCTAAGCTAGTCTTCTTCCTTAACCGTTGGGAACCGGAAGCTGCCACGCTTTCACGCAACATGCAGATGCCACCCTTACTTGCTTGCCCCTTCCTTAGGCGTAGGCAAACCTCCGTGATATGATTGAACCTTGAAACAACTGCCCTACGCGTCCAATCCGCACGTGTTGAACTAAGCAAGGGTTCTGGGATTTGAAGATCTTTCTGATAAGTCCACACCTGAACCCATCCGAGTCCTGAAGTGGGCTGCCGCGACGTAAAGGTTCCATAAAGCTTATTCTGTTCTTGAGTTTCAGCCTAGAGATATCCAGCTAGCGGACAGCGTTGCTGCACTGGCTTCACAAGGTTCCACAGGACCCCGCTCTCGGTTAAGCTACTCCCGACGCCCTAGCCCGTTGCGGATCACCCGGTGTGGGTGGCCGCACTTGCCTTAAATGACAGCGTATGCAGCTAGCAGCAAGACTGATGTATCAGGTTCGCGAGGCTCGCTAGCTCATCGCCTTTGGTTGACCTGCTCCCGGCACATGCAAAGGCCGCCGTCTATGCGTGGGCAGTCGACTCGGGTGTTCCAGGCCGGCGTGAGAGCTCGCTTTTCGATTTGCACGAAGTTGTTCGGCAGGTTGACTGGGACGCCAACATCGCCATGATCGCAGACGCGGAGNCTCGGGTGTTCCAGGCCGGCGTGAGAGCTCGCTTTTCGATTTGCACGAAGTTGTTCGGCAGGTTGACTGGGACGCCAACATCGCCATGATCGCAGACGCGGAGAGTGAGAGACAGATGAAGAAACTTTGAAAGAGAGAAAGAAACAGAGAGAGAGGGAGAGAGAGAGAGAGACAGAGAGAGCACAAGCAAAGGGAGCACAAACAAAAGATGCAGCGCACAACACGACCACACATATATCGTCGTCACTTTCCTTTGCACTCTTTTGATCTTCATACGAGAGTCACTGTCATGTGGGGTTATCCGGTCCTTTAATTAGAGCCCAAGTTGTTCTGCCACAAAAATCCTCTGTGGCCACTGCGGTGACCGGATACTTGACCTCAGGTTTCTGGTTCACGTTCACCACCTGTCCTCGCTGCTGGAACCTTGGATCTTTGCAGGCGCAGGGCGAGTAGACTGATGGCACAGGTTCAGCGGCCAGGCACAGCCGAGATGCCAGTAAGACTCGGGGCGCAGGATCTTCACCCAAGAGCCCTTCTTTGGCCCTACCCAGGGACCCTTGGCCTGTGCCGAAGAGAAATTCATCTCTCAGGCACAACGGCACAGCACAAAACAAGATTCACTTGTCACGGCCTTCTTCTTTGGTGCCTGCAATGTGACACACTTGTCACAGCAACATCCATTCAAGAAGAGCTCGGCCGTTCTTTCAAAGGCGGCGCCTTCTTCGCCTCGGCTCTGAGTGCCGTCACATCCTGGGACAGGCGGCCTCAAGCATCAAAACACTGAAACGCGATCCTGTCTCTTGAGCTATGGGGCATCGTTGACGGCGAGATCGACAGCTGGGCTCTTCCCTATCGAGTTACCGGTGATGGGTGTGCTAGCAGGAACTGCTGTTGACTGGAGTCATCGACTACACGCTGGTGTTTTTCTTAGAGTCTGATAGAATCTGCTATGGCGAGGATTGTCTTCGGCTACTGGATCGGCGTAGCTATTCCGACGGCTGCGACAACACAAGTACCAACTTAGGATCGACCAGGCGGGTCAGCAACGGACATCGGGGAACTCCTGCCTTGAATGCCGGTGTTGACGAAGCCAGTGCAGTTCACCAGGGCCAGCGCCGCAGCGACCTCGAAGGGCCATGCAAAACACGCCTGTGAGAATGCGGCATTCGGCATGACTTCCGGAAGGCTGAGCCGGCTGAGCTTTTGGCTGCCAGCAGCAGAAGGCCTCGAAGACGAAGAGCCTCGCTTGACTTGAGTCGAGGCCAGAATCACTCGATGGCTTATGAAGCCCAGCTGCCATGTTCAGGATCCGGGAGGCACAAAGGGCGCAAGTCTAAGCCCCTTCCACAAAATGGCTGCAGCAAGGATTCGCAGAGTCTTTCCATGGACGTAAACATAAAACAACTGAAGAGCTCCGACGATGCTCCACTTGGGCACCCACGCAAGCTTCTCAACTGTGATTCGACCTGGCAAGCAGCAAAAGGCGACTGGTCCGATCTTTGCATCTAACGAACTTGTGGAGCCTTTTGCAGCTCCTCTTTGATGTTTTTGTACATCCTGTACTCCTTCTCGATGGGCAGGATGTCCTCTGCAGATCGAGATATGCCAAGAAAGACGAAGACTTCTTCTCAAGCAGGCGCTCATCAAGCCTTGTGAAAGCGAATCTTTCGATGATGTTGTAGAAGAAAGTCTGAGCGACATGGGAATCTGCGCTCCCTTTAGAAGCCGGATGGTTGCGTGCCACACGAGGTCGACCATCACACAGCATCACCCTGTCTGCAACGCTGGAGGCACCGCCTCTCGGAAGGTTCGATCTGAATAAAACTGAACGGGTTGGCCGAAAGGAGCTGCTAGCAGTTCCCATCCGTCCAGCAAGGTCAGACCCGATGCAGATAGTTACCCTGAAAACTGAAGCGCTTGAATGATGCTTTGGAAACTCCAGCCCAGCACCAGCAAATTGTTAAGTGCATCGCTCTCTTGGAACTCCTTCAACTTGGTCCTGATGGCACCTGGCGATTGGCCAAACAAGTTTCCTGAGCCCAGGGCTGAAATGGACAACTCTTTCAGCAAAGGATCCGGCCTTTTTCTTGCTGCAGCGAGTTGGCACGCGCCTGGGAATTTCTGCTGACTGCACTTCCCAGCCACGCTCACCCACCCGCATGGTGGCCTCGAGCTGCGAGATCTGCAGCTCGGCTTTCTCCTTGTTCGTGCGCCTCGAAGCCACATCGTCCACCACGACTCAGCGAAATCCTTTTGGGAACCCTTCTAGCAACCTTTATAGCACAACTGTCCAAAGGAAACCCGAATAAACCCGAAAGGAACCCTAACAGGCTTTAGCTCACTATGCTGGGAGAGCCAGACGACGACTCAGGCCTGGACCTGCCAGACCGCCTCGGGAAAATGGGACATGCTATGCATATGCATGCAATGTTATGTGACACAATACCTCTTGATGAGATATATTATTGTGATATGATATGGCATAGTATGGCACAAGTTACATCGCGTAATGTAACCTCCCAGAAAATAACAGCACGGAAACTCATAGAGCGAAAACACACGGCACAGCATAACAAAATGTAGCCTAGGTAGGCTAGTACAGAATGACAAGACATAATTACTTGTATGTAGATGTCTACATACATGTACCAGAGTGTGCTAGCTTAACAAAACATTACATGACATGGACGAGCATAGCATAGCATAACAGCATATGGAGTCACAACTTTGCATAACAACGCAATGTTAAGCCATACGGGATGAGGTGATATGATATGACCTAAATACAGAAATAGAATATACATATGTATCTGCACATGTGCACAGAGCATAGCAGAGCATGACGTGCTACATACATAAATATATACATAATGAGACCACACAATCCAACGTGACATCGAATGAAATAGAACGTGATAAAGAAGGTAGGGTAGTGTAGCGTAATGCACTGCGCTGTAGTTTAGTGTAGTGTTGTGTAGCGAATTGTAATGTAATGCTGTAAGATCAGATAAGACAAACAATGCAGTGTAATATGTTACAATGTGTAACACTTGAAGCAAAACAGGATACAATACAGAGGAAGTGATGTAGTACAACATGCAACTTGCCAACATCACCCAAAATCGTGTTATCTAGCACAATGCGTGCATGGCGGGGGAGGGCTGAGGTCGAGACGCACTCTCCGGCCCAGGCTGCCTGTGGGCTCCGACACACTGCGACCGATTCAACAACACCCCGGGGAGAGTGCCCATTGCCCCGCCTACCCAGGAGGTCATCGTCGCTGTCTTGATCTGAGAAGGCATGGAGGACAAAACAAAGCAGTGTGTATCTTTCGGCAGTCCGACGTGACATGAGACTTCTGATGCCGAAAGGACGTGGACACAATGTTGCTTGGTACAGTAGCCACTCAGTACGTACAAGCCCTCGCCACCTCGAGCCCCGGAGTCAGCCGTCGCTAGCTGATTCTTGAGCCGCCTGCGAGCATCTTGCGCATGTTGGGTGGCAGTCAAAAGCCACAGATCTCTAGCTGGCCTGTAGTAGAGGTACAGCGGTCGCATGACCTCCTTCTGCGAATGGTTTGGTAGAACCTTGAACCTCACCCACCCAATGCTTGCATGAGTAAAGCCTAGATTGGAGAACCGAGCTCTTCGCTGCTTCTTCCAGTCAGTGTCGTAGCGTTTCAGTTCCTTCCGTGTCAGGGCATCAGGAGAGTAGCACCTGCGTTGCCTCTATGCCAACTGAACTCAGCTGAGAGTCCGCTTTGACGCGTTTCTTTTCCTGGCCGAGCTCGGTTTTGCCTCAGAAACACATCACGGGCGCGTTGAGCGCTCTGTTACGCAACACGCCTTTAAGCACTGCAGGGGTAGCATGTTGTGTTGATGCGACCACACTCGAGATTGCAATCGCCGAGCACGATCGGCAAAAGGCTGCCCGTTTGGGCAATGGCACTTTCTGAGGCCTGAGTTTGGTCGAGGTACTTGCAACTTTGATCCATAAACCGAAGCAGCCGGGAAGCCCTGGAAGCCAGAAGTCGACAAGCCATGAAAGCCAGGAAGCGGCGAGTTGCTTTCCGACAAAAAAGTCAAGATAACTTGTTCGACAGCAGCTTCTTTCTCCGCTGATTGCATCTTCATTTTTGATCAGCATCCTATTCGAGTCTTCCGCACCAGAAAGAACACTTCGTCGACAGCTGCTGCTTGCCAAATGACATCAAGTCTTCTTTCATCCAGGCTCGCGTAGGGGTACCAGAAGGTTACTCTAAGGATACTAGTTGGACGCTTTAACGATACTCTGAGAATGCTAGTCTAAGGACACTCTAGGAGGTACTACGAGGAGAGGCCGGGGCTCGAACTCATCAGCGTGATGCGCTTGGAGCTCAGCATCTCCTGGTCCAGCCGTGAGCCGCGTAGAGTTTTGGATTTGGGGCCTAAAGAGACCTTATGAAGCACTTATAATTACAATCCTTATGAGGAATCCCCGTTACCCTTATGGTAACCTTACGATTTGCTTATCATCCCAGATGAATACAGCTATAAATTCCCCTTATTGTACACCGACTGTAGAGTACCTTTATAGTAACCTCACAGTAACCTGATGGGAACCTTATGATGCCCTCATGGCAGCAATTTTGTTGTAACCTGATAGTGCCCCGTGCCCGTATCATACCGCATGGTAGTCGTATAGCACCGATAACAGTGCCCTTGTGGTAGCTTTGTGGTAGTAGCAAGTCTAGAGTCTCCATCTACCTTCTAAGAAACCCCAAAACCCTATTCAGGCCCTACTCGAATTATGAAGGCCGCGATGCCCTAAACCCTAAACCCCAAACTGTTGCCTCGTTGAGGTCCAGTCTGCGCAGGGCGTGCTGATAGCACTGCTTACGCTCCTGCCAGCGTCGCGGAGACAAAACCAAGGGTTTAGGGTTTAGGGATAATTCTACAACATCTGGAGGAATCTCAGCGAATTGTGGCTCTAGTTAGGAACTTGCTTGAATATGCCCGAAAGGATTTCACGTCCCGGCCTTTGACATATGCAGGGTGAGAACTTTGAACCAGAGTGTCCTCAGAGCTCCATGCCAGAACTGGACCTTCCCCGATCACGTCGCCCATCTCGGCCCTTACTTGTTCGACTGAGGTAGAATGTAACAGCACCGAACAGCCCGGGAAAAGCTGTGAGATGCTTCCAGTCGTCTCTCTGGAAGCAAAGCTGAGGTGTGTGCCCGAACTCATCCAGCTCCACATCGTTGACCCACTGTGGAGGGATAGGCTTGACCTCCATGTCCAAGCTCACAAGGCGGCTCACACAGAAATGTGCAACTTGAGCCAGAAAACCAAATACAATGGCTGAGGTATCGGCAGCGTCCGGTACCACGATGGCATCGATGTTCATAAACGGGTGGGAGTACTCCGCTTTGAACCTCGAGCTTTTCGTATCTGAGGCTGTCTCAAGCTTGGAGTGATCAAGGGCTGCGGCAGTCCAGAGATGTAGACATTTAAGCTCTCCCCCAAGACCTCCTTCACCTTGCAAGCTGCCACCGCAATGCGAACCGCACCGTTCACATAACAGTATTGGCTCAGTCTCAAGCGACCTTCTGCGCATACCCTAAACCCTGAACACCTCCCTGGTCACACGGAGGTTCCCCCGAGCACCGAGCCGACTGCGAGGCCATGGCGGAAGAGGCTACGGGCTCCGGATGGGGTTGTAAGAGCTTAGGGCTAGGGCGGCCAGGGCGGCCAGGGCGGCTAGGCCCAGGCCCACCCTCCTCTTTAAGATGACTCCGGGTTTTACACTCTGCGGCTTAAAGTAGAAGGTTCGCAACAAGCTCCAGCGAAGAATCTTCTTAATGGTCTCTGTCCCAAAAGAGCGAACTGAGTGTGTCATGCGTTTGGCGTACGTTGTACATGCATGGAGTCGGATTTCCGTCTCTCTGTCCATGCTTCACATGACATGGCCTGGCAGACGGCGGGCCGGCCTTGAACAGATATCGATCCTTTCCGCCTTCGCAAACCGGCTTCGGGACCCCGGGCCCCTCAGTGTGGAGCACGTCTCGGAATGAACGCTGATCCAAGGAAAAACGTGAAACCCTGGAGGCTCCAACTAGCCGTGCCATCCCACATGCGGCAGAATCAGTGTGGCCAGAAATCTGACTCATAGAGAATAGAGCGTGAAGCTTCAGAGCCAGTTTCCCCAAATCCCGCAGGCCTTGAACTTCGTGCCCTGATCGGTAAGCTCGAAGAATAACTCCAAATCCGCACAAACGAAGGGTCCAAGAACCTACTTGCCTGGGAGATGCATGACCACGTCGTGTGTTGTGCGAAGTTGAAAGGACCAATTTGCAGCATTTCAGCAGTTTGGGCCTTAGACTTCAGTGGTCTGAACCAGAGCGCACCAGGATTAGGGCTCTCGGTTTCCCAGAATCCCCTTACTTCAGCACCTGTGGCCCCAAAGAGGCTCCGGGGTCTAAGGTGTAGGAAGGTTTAGGGTTCTTCGTTGAAGGTTTCCTTGCTGTTGTGGGGCTGTAGTCCCCAGCCCCCAATACTAACACCCTACATTCCAAACCCTGGCCCTAAACCCCCATGTTGCCGAGTTCACTAGCCAAGAATGAAACGTTCAGTCACGTGAAGGCTTTGCCCATTCACATACGATGTAAGAAAGTAAGCACGCAACAAGCCGCAGACGCATAAAGCCGTTCGCGCACTCTGTGGACCCTGTGAGTCTTACTTAAGACATGACCGTGGAAGCTGAGCAAGAATTCAACATATTTGCAAGCATCACTCGAGGGTGAGTTGGCCACGTCAGATTGGAAAATCCTTTGCATGCGCGAGTCTTCAGCGCATAGAACTTGCAACCCCCGGCCGTTTAACTGATCGAGTCCATCGGCAATCGACCATGACATGTTCCATCAGAACTGTCGGCATGATTGCGGAAGCAATGTCAAGAAAGTTCAGGCAATATCGCTGTTCGGATGACTGCTGTAGCAGCGAAAGTACGAGCAGCCACCTCACCCGAAGCTGCCCAACAAGCATCTCTTGGGCTTGGGACCAGGTGATGCTGGTGAGGTATGCGGGTCCGGAGCTGTGCAGTACCCCAACTGGGCTTTCTCCGATTTCGAAGTCCATGACAGCGGCTTCAGTCTGCTTTTGCACGGCAATGGCGAAGGCAAGGGACTGGGCCGTCACTCCGCGGTTGTTGGCCTCTCGCAACGGCGCGTCGTGATGGAGATGGAAGCTGAATGACAAGTCACGAATGCAGGTACAATCTGCGCCTGCCCTTGAATCGAGCCCGTTCTGCCTGCCAGATGTCAAAGCTGACTGGGCCTTGCGCCTCCCTGCGAGCAGTGAGGCCTCTCGCAGGTAGGACTTGAGCTGCAGGACCTGGTCGCACTCGGAACCACTCCTCCTTGCGCTTAAGTGCTGCATCGGGAGAAACCCGGGCCTCTTCTTGGAGAGACTCGATCTTCTCGCGGTACATCCGATCCTGCTCACGAGACGGGGAAATGTCAAAGTTACGGAAGCTGCTACGTTGAGAAGCATCCTGCTGCTCCCGCTGAGTAACCTCATGCCGGCGCTTGGCAGCGCTCTGAAGGTTTTGGCAAAGGCAGCTGAGGCTTCTACAAGAACCGCGTGGAACATGACCAGCAGCCTCAGCTCAAGCTAACGAAAGCCAATGCATGACAAGGAAGAGACAGAGAGGCAATCGAAGAATGGCTGCCAGAACCTGTGCAATGGCATACAAACCTTGCGGTGAGGCTATTTCTTGCGGTAGTCGCAGTCCAGTACCAAAAGAAGCCGATCAGAAGCGGCCGGTTTGTGAACTTTCTTCTTGGTGGTCTTTGGTACACTTATATACCCGCACAAGTGTATAGATTCATCACAAAGAGCCACCATAAAGAATGATCACCTCACCGATCCAAATAAGCTAACGAGGAGCAACATTTTGAGAGAGCGAACCCAAAGACAAGGCATCTTGATACATACAGGTTGCTATACGGGTTACTTCCAGGATACTATAAGAGCACTATCCGGGCGAAACTGAGTGGAGCACACGGCGCCAGCCGCTGCCCCAGCCACCTGCATCCAACTGAGTGCTCTGAAGGGGCTGAATCTTGTGCTTCAAGGTAAGCATATTCCTTAAGGCCTTAAGGGGTACGGTGTTACACGGTGTTTGGCTCTTCTGGGCATTCGCTTTTGGCCGGCGGACGGCCTTGGCGCCAGACGTAGCCGGCGGGGCGGCCTCAGAGCGGATAAAAACGGATCGGAGCCCCGTGAGAGGCTTTCCGAGGCCGCGGCCGGGGAAGCCGAGGGCTCAGAGCTCAAGGCTCTCGCTGGCAGACCTCTGAGGCGCTCAAAGCGCTCTTTGAGCGCTCCGGCGCTCCGCGGTCTCAGATCCGAGCTCCCGAGCCTCGCAGTGCTCTCTTCCAGGCACGGCTTCCCACGGCCATGGCCATGGCCATCAGGGTTCTTGGGACTCGAAGTCTGACGCACCGTACGAATTACAGAGGATCCCTCAATGGCATCATGAGTGCTGCAGCTCAACTTGGGAAGCATGCGGCGGTTTGTCATGTTCTCACGGTTTGGTCAGAAGTCAAGGCGGCAGGCCCCCATGAAGGACGTTCAAGATGCCTGCTCCGTCGCCCACATTGGCCCAGCTGGGATCAAGCTCCGGATGTAAGACTTTCTCCGACATGCACATGACATGCAAGCGTCAAGCATTTCGAATTCAAGTTCGAGGCGATGTCGGACGATCTACGCCTCACATGGCAGAATTGAAAGGATTCACACATCCTCCTCACTGCCCCAGGCATCGCTGCCACTGGCCTCTTCGTTAATGGATTCCGGCACAGACATGCTCCCATCAAACGAAGCATCTGCGTATTCGTCGTCCTCCTTCTCGGATTTGGCCTCCTTCGCCTTCGGCGATGGGACCAACACAGGACCGGCTGGGCCCGGGCTCGGGCCAGGTTTAGAACTCATCAACGAATCCAATGCGTCGAGCTTCTTTGCCTCAACTTTGGGCATGAGGGCGTCCAACGCATCCGGTGCCGATTCGAGTGGAGCCGCTGGGGCTTGCTCTTTGGGCTGCCCCGACGTCTCCGACTTCTCGCCACTTTTTGGAGGCTCCTCCGCCTCCTCGGCAGCCTCCTCGATGGTGCCGACGGTGCCTGCAACTCCCAAACCTGCCAAGCCTCGCTTGGCGACAGGTCTCACGACCTCGACGAAATCGCACTTCTCGTCCAATTCCGTGGAGAGCTCCACGCTGTAGTCCATGCCAATGCTCATCTCATTGCAGGAGGCACTGACCTGGCTCGAGCTGGCGTCCAAAGCACCAGAGCCGTTCATCGGAGAGTCCGCAGATGCCGAGGCTGAACCAGCGGCCTCCATCACGAAAACAACGGTTTGCAAAATAGCATCTCTGCTTTCCACTTAGGGTCCGGGCTGGTGACTTGGTGTTCCTCGCTTTGCCTTCATGGAAGCAATGCGAATGCGGGGCATTGCGGGGCCATGGGCCATGGCCCGGGCCAGGAAACGGCCGGCCTACGGTGCTGCCCTTGGAAGTCGGGGTTGGCTCCCCAAGTTCTGTCTCCTGCGGGAGGGAGGCAAGATGAGGCAAGCAAGCCGCATCGTCACGACTGTCCAGGTGAACAGCAGCCTCAGGTTCGTCAAACTTCCTGACATCTCGCACGCCTTTACTTTTGTTCTGCAGCCCCTCGATAAACTAGCAGCTGGCCCAGGAAGGCGTGCATGCGTGGTGTCATTCCAGGGGGCAGTCTACGAATCACGAGATGCTGTTGCCGCTGGCTTGCGAGTTGTGGGACAAGTTGCAAACATCACTTGCCAAGTCTCGACGACGCAGTTCTTGCAACGGTACGTCAGTGACCTCCTAACTTCGTGGTGCGGTTCTGCACTTGAATTGTCTGCCATCGCCAAAACAAAGCCATCTTTCATTGCAGTCCAATTTGTGGGGTGTGGCCTGGCACAAGGAGCAGAACAGGTCAGTGTTATGGTCTATGACAGGCCGGTGGGTCTGAGTTTGTACCTGCCAACAGCTGTCATCCCGTCAGCATCGTGCATAGTCTTCAACTTGGAGGGTTTGGGAGGTGTCTTCACAGGAATTTGTTCATGTTCAACGAAGCTTAGCCAGATTCACGAAGCATAGCTGCTTGCAAGTTGCGTCTGCGGGATCATGGGTTGAGTATCGCGGGTTTCGAGCATGCTCTCCAGCGGTGTCAAGACAGGATTGCAGCGAAACAGCGTCGCACAAGCATTGTCTATCAGGCCGTTCTTGAAGGTGATCCCGCTGCATCGGCAAATTCACAAACATTGTGCCCTCGTGCATCTCACAGTTCCAAATGCTGGTGTTGTGCTGTGCTGATGAATCTTTAAATACCTTCAAACGTCGCTGCAATGGGCTGTACAGGGTAGTCTGCGGGTGGGTCTCCGAAGCTATTGCAGCTGTCGGATGCAGGAGTGGGATGACACATAGTGCTTCTCATGTCGAGCTTGCAGCAGTTTCCCTGAAGAGAGCTCCTGAAAGAAAGCTGGGAAGGTGGCTGCTTAGCAGAAAAGGTCGCATCGGTTCACGTCTTGAGCATCTCAGCTTTTTCTGTTGTGCATATGGGATGTGAAGAAGTTGCGGGGATTTGCCTTGGTCCTTTTGGCAGGGCCCACTCGTTTACATTGTCTACTCTCATCCCGGTCCGGTCCTAACACCAGGGCACCTCTGGCTGGCTTCGCGGCAGGACCATGGGGGAAATACTCCAGGCTTGCGCAATATGCCAATCTACCTTACAGGGAATGCGACGGCTCTCTCGTTGGAGGCACCCCCCTTGTGAGAGATCGAATCGACAATGCTTCAGGTCGACCTCAACCACGGTCTGCAGTAAACTGACAAACAGAAACGATGCTGTTGCAAGTACATGGAATGGGTCTCGGCCGTATTGCGTGAAGCGTCTTTGCCACCACCACCCCCCCCAGCAACGCTTTCTGCGTTTACAAGCTACCGTTGTTGGACCATGGTTCGACTGAAAGCTTTCACAACATCCTCGTGTTTATATGCAAGGACTTGAAGCCAACTGGTTCCCGGTTTTCCTTCTTGGGTTCACGGCCACTGCATGCTTCGGTCAGCTGTCCGTCCTCTGCAACGGTTGGGAGGGACTTCTCCTCCTCCGTCTTCAGTGGAGCAGGTCTGGGCCGACCTGGATCGCGAATACAAGCCCCCAGCCCCAGAGACAAAGGTGCAAAGACACGCGGGCTGCCACCTCCAGGACCGTCTGAAGTCGCAGCTCCACGGCCTTAGAGGAGCCGCTCCAGCATCCGTTAACGGGGCTCCGAACAGAATGCGGGACCTGCTGTCGTGGCAGACTGGGACGTGGCACCACTCGAATCTCCGATGCTGTCCTTCGGTCCAATACACTCACTTAAGCAACCGTTGCTTCCACACGCTGGGTTGCAAATGCCGTCTTCCCTTCTTTTGCCAGTCGCGCAGCATGTCGACCGTCGGGATTGAATTCAGCCTCTTACTTCGTGCATGTTAAAGCTATCTTCAGACCCACAGCATTGTTAGAGTTAGAGACTGTTCCGAGTGCTTCACTTCTTGAGTTTGGAAACCCCCCTGTTGCGGGCCACACGGTCTCGAGCTTTCATTGCTGTTGCTCGGGCTCCTGGGTCGGCAAAAACGAGAGAATCTGAGGCCGCTCGTGACACACTTGGGTTCTTTCAGTCTCTGGCGCTGTCGTCCTCGAAATCATCCTCGTACACCTGCAGACAGGCGGCTGAATATTACCGAGGCCCAAAAACCACAACTTGGGCCCAGGCTTCACTGCGAGGACTGCCACATGCCTCCCGGCGGGGGACTCTGTTCGCCTCTAGCTGCGGCTCTGGCTTTTGGTCCTGGCCTCTGGTACCGAATTCAATGTGGCCCCGACTGCCTCACCATGAGAGACCATGCAAAGGACGTGACTATCTTCGTCTACCCTTCGGCCTCCAACCCATCTGGTGCGCACCTGGAATATTCCTGCACAACTTTGCTTGCGCTTCGTTTTCAGAACCTGCAAGGACATCCCGGCCTGCGAAAGGCCGTCTGGGAGAGAAGTTTCCTCAGCCACCAGGCAGCCTCTCCTGTGACGATATAAGATCACCAGCTCCTCCAAACCAAGATCCACCTCCTCTGCGAGGACAAGCTCCACACCTTTGCCACAGGGCCTCCAGCATCCAAACGCCTGCCTCTCGGGCCCCAAAGTGGGTTGTTCCGGTTCCGGTGACCCGAGTCTCGCTTCCTCACCAGAGCGCCTGAACACCTTGGCACGGAATGTTGAGTCCTGCTCCAGGACGAGCGACGACACCACTTCTGCATCCTCAGCGAGGATTACCTCCACATGCTCCCAGCCGGAGGCAGCCACTGGCGCAGAGCCCGCACGGGCGGTCACTCTGCGCACTGGCTCGACTGAGCGGCGAGTGGCTTCTCCAACCGCATGGCCCATCGGAGGGGGTCGCGGACAAGCCTCTCCAGATCTCTCTGCAGGGAGTCTCTCTAGTCCATAGTCCACCAATAGTCCACGAGTCCACCCTTCAGCTAAAGGCGCACTTGCAGATTCTAATCAGAAGACCTGTTCATGATGACGACATGACGACAGAGGCTGCGCTTCAGGAAAGTGCCTTGAGCGTGCCAGACTCCACCAGCACCCTGCGACCTTTCTTCGTTTTTTGCAGCCTGCACAGCTCGCAATCGAAAAAGTCGCGGATCAGGTCATGCGATGGCCTGTTCGCCATCACATTCCAGACACACGGGGGCTAAGACGCCCAAACTCTTGCTTGGGGCTGGGTGATACCATGATGTCTTCAAAGTAGCCGGGTAGATCAGATTGGACAGCACTCTTGTGCCTCATAAAGCCATGATGCAGCGCGAAGTCGCGTGATCTCACGATCCGGGATTATACACTCTTCGATGTAAACAATTCGTCACCGGAGCACAAGCGGGCAACTCAGGAGCTCTGCGGAGGACACAAGCCGTCTGCTGCCTCGGCCCAGGGGTGGTGTCTTGGGTCTCGCGGGTCTCGCGGGTCTCGGGGCGCTGCTCTTTTTCCACACATGCCGCAGAAGGAGTGTTCAGGCGACATTGGGGTGCCTGGCTTCCGCTTGTCAAGCACGACATGCAGGGCAACAAAAGTCGTTGTTGCGGGCAACAAACTCAGGCATGCACCGCAATACGCGCAGAACCTGCGAACTCCCGAGCTTGCCTTGCACGGGTTCTGCAAGCAGCCACACTGAAGGGTCGAAGCACCGTTATTCCCGGTTCAGCCTGCGAACACTCGATGCTCTGGTTCATCTCGTTCTTCGACGGCTTCTGAGACCTCTTCTCACAGTTCCACTCTCTCTCGTGGAGAAACGACCCCTAATCATTATCGTCTTCCTGCCTTGTCTCATGCGAGGTCCATCCGGTGTCCTCCTGACTGACAACCTTTGCCGCGGAACCTATCAAGAAACTGCGATCGTAGCCGTAGCCCCTCCAAATCGGAACACCACGGACGGGGCCTTCCACGTTGTGGATGTGCTCCGGCAGGGGACGAAAGAAGAGTGCCCGGCCGCACTGTAGCGGACGCCTGGCATGTGTGACCATGGTGCATCTGTACACTGGACAAAAAACTCTCGATGGACAAACCAGCAATTTACCTTAATGGAGGTTGCCTGCTGCTGCGACTGAGCCGCATGTTAGCATAATGCTCAGCCTCGTCATTTCATGTCGACTCTGAACCCCTGAACCCCGGTGCAATGGAGCTACATCTTTGAAGCGACTGAGCCCGGGTCGTTTCGTTCGAAGCCCTGCAAGTCTGCCGGCCTCGGATACAGCAGCTTTTGACGAAAGCCTCGCCGGCCGGGGCGGCTCCACCGAGCCCTCAACATGATGGCTGCCGGAGTATCCGGAGCTGACAGCCGCAGCCTTGGATGGCTCTTCCCAATAGTCCGTTGAAGAACATTCGGAAATGTGAGCACGCTTCGTTTCTCGGATTCTACATTGCCGCAAAGGGCCCGACGCCCCTTTCCAAGCAGCTCCCCCTGCGCCTGTCTTAAGCGATTGGTAGTCGGTGGCTGTGTGTCGTAGTCCCCGCTTGCTGAGTGTTGAGGGCTCGAAAGCCACTTGAGCGAATCCCTTTCGGCAAAGTTCAGCCCATGGTTCACGCACCCCTCACGTACAACATCGTACAACAAAAGCCACTAGAACATTCTGCCCGAATTTTGCCTGGGGCCGACTGCTCCTGTGATTCTCCACTCTTGGGCCCGAACGGCCGGTTATGCAGTCGCATGTAGAACTCTTGGGCGGCCTGGCAGAAAAAAGGCAGCTTTTCTGATAGCTTCGAAGAGCACCTGCAGTCACTCCTCGCAGGACCTTTCTGTTCAGGTAGGCTGGCCGATGAATGCCCGGGACAACGATTTTACATGCTCGTCGGTAGCTATCTCATTGCCTGTTGCTGAGTCCCACCACCATCCACTCAATCGCCTTTCCGGGCTACCCTTGCTGGCCACCCTGCTCGTGACAGCTTCTGGGCATACACATTTGATACATGCGGTGGGTCTCTCCAAGCCGGGTTCCGGGGTGCCGGGTAATTAGAAACGAGAAAAGCGATAGTAGGCCTCCACCGCAAAACAAAAGGTCTCTTAACAGGGAAACATAGAGAAACGCTCCAGGGCGGGACAGGGTGCAACAGAGTGCAGATCCAACTTCGGCAGAAGAATAAGTACAGCCTACATGCCTTTACGCCCTTTCAGAAATTCAAGAGTAAATGCACAGGTGCTGCCAAACAGTAATCAGAGGATGAAGAACCAGGTAGCCGAAGAAGGGAAAAAGAAACTGCACAGCTGTTCTAAGACCTGTCACCCTCGAAAAAAAATGAAGTCACGGTTCGTGAAAAGATGTATCGCGTAAACCTGCGGCCTCCCACGCCATGAAATTGATGAATGCGAAGCCACGATTTCCTCTGCCTGCAAAGGGTGTCAACCGGAACAGAGTCGCTTCAAACCGTGCTTGTTCAGCACACTCCCCGGACCGTGCGGCTGCATCGGAAGGTAGAAGAAGTCGAATTTGCCTGCATCCATATGCTGATGACAATGGCAAACAGGATCTCAGTCTGAGCTTCTGGCCCAAGAAGCCCATGTCATTGATTTCCCCTCGGCTTTGGCTGTAGACGACGTGCTACCCTATGAGGCATGAGGCGACTTCACATCTGCATAGTGCTACACATCTTAGAGGTCACACCAAACTGCCCCAGAACATGCAATGGCACAGATTTGTCCGAGATGCTCATCAGCTTTTGCTGTGTGTACTTGCTCGGCACATTTCGTATCTGGCATGTGCTTGCAGAGGAGCTGCAATGACGGCATGCGAAAGGACGAGTCGGGTGCACCATGGCTGTTGTCAGCCTGCTTAAACCATTGCCGGCCAATGCAACCTTCGAGCTTTCACACAACGGCGAAGCTCAAGAATGAAGCCATACCGAGCCTCTCTGGCGCGGAGGATCTGCAAGCGGGCAATGCTCCAATCAACGCATTGAATGCACAGCACCGTCCACCGCCCGTCGCTCACAGAGGTGTGTTCAAAGTGTGCGAGGTTGCATGTGTGGGCAGAGGGATGATGCTCCGTGCGATCTCCCCATTTTGATAACTTCACCGTTGATCCAACAATTTGATGGAACAGAAACGAAACGACTATGGGCGACTCGGAGTTGCCTTTCTGCAAGCTACACTGCGATGGTCTTGTGTACATACGATCTCGGAGCTCAACGAGAAGCTTCATCCCAGCGATGAGTTGAAGTGCTGTGAAGAAGCATTTCGATTCGGGCAGTTGTGGCAGGCGACGAGAATCTGTACTCTTGAAGAAGTAGACTAAAGTGGTGGCGAAAGTGACGTCGGTCCTGGCCTCCGGATCGACGGGCTTCTTGGCCTCGACCTGCGACTCCACGTCCTGGGAAAAGGCTCGGAGCCTTCAAGAATCCTTGACCGATATCCGCAACTATTGAAGGACTGTGCCAACGTCCGAGACAACTGAAAAGCCATTACAAGGAGGGAGGGGGACAGCTCTGCACACGTGCGCATGCATGTTTCCATCTCCTCTACAGTACAATACTCTGTGTGCACAGTGACAAATTCCTATATATGTATGCCTGGATATACATTTTTTATGTCTTCATGAATATGGCTCACCGACTCTGACTCTCACCCCATGCTTCATGTCAGGTTGCCTCGTGTGCCAATGCGCTCCAATCGTAGGTGCCGTAAGCATAGGAACCTGGCAGACAGAAATCTTCTTTGCATCGGGAGGCACATTGGCATCCTGTTCCCAGTATCTCGCCTGAATAAGGTTCGCCCAAGGCGTCGGGAGCAAAATGTCCGAACACCTCGCAACACTGAAAAAACAGAGTGCGCCGTGATAGAAGACTGCAGAGGCAAGCCTCTGCAGCAGAGCCTGGCAAGGAATGGCAATCAATTCACAGTCATACACCCCACTCCTGCACATCCTGTGCCTGGGTAGGCTGTAGGATGGCTGTATGGGTGCGCTGCACCCACCGCATGAGGATCCTACGCATACAAGGCACCCTGGAAAATGTCTGACTCCCTGACAAACAACACGAAGCACACGCTTTTCACGAGCCTCTGGCCAGAGCAACATACCTGTCCAGGTTGCCCTATCAGCAACAAACGTTCTCTGGTTTGTAGAAGGGGTGAGATAGCGGTCATGGTAAGGTTTTATCTCATCTTTAGCAGACAGCCAGCGAAGATTATCCGAAAATGCGCTAAAGCTCTCTGCGGCTTTTTTGAATGTTGCTGAGAATAAAACCATCCAGAAAACAATGATCAGGGGATCAGGCGAGGAAACTCCCGACACATTGACATGAGATCAAGTTCAGCATCAAAGCTGCGGAGGTGTAGTAACACTAGAGTCACCAGAGGCTTCGCCAGGTCCGACAGTGCAAGCGACCACATGCCATGCTCTTCCCACACATCGTCGAGGAATTGAAAACTAAAATTCATCCGACAGCACCGGGAGGGAGAGGTAGAGAGAGAGAGAGAGTGCAGAAACATCCGCCGACCCCCTTTGTCGGCGTCAAGAAGGTGGACTCGTACCTTGCCCGCCTTCAAACGACAAAACACAACGGCACTTGCTTCTCCCTTTCCCCCGCCTCGGCCCCAATCCCTACCCCTTCCTTTGCTTCTCCCTTTCCCCCTGGCCACGCACTATCACGGATGATGATGGCGATGTACAGCTGTTATCCGGACTGCTCTTCCAAGATTTTGAAGAAGCGTCTTCGTAGTCTTCTTTTTTCAAGAACTTGGATGAGAACTCAGGCTCTGTTGACAGAGATTGAACCAATTGGAATCTGTGACTGGTGTCCATTCACTGGCTGTTGAAAGCTCCGAAAACGGACAAGATCTTGTTTCGAAAGCACAATGAACATAAGCCTGCTTTTTTGTGATTGTGATTTATGGCAGCAAGAAGGCGATGTAGCATCAAAGAACCAGGAAACACGCATAACTCCTTCCAAGTTCCGTGCTTGATGCACGGTCGCCTGAGATCCCTCACCAGATTTTTCTGTTTTTTCCTGTAGTCAGAGCCGGATGGCGGAAAAGGCAAAACATTGCAAAGAAAAGAAAGATAGCCTGCAGCTTAAAGAAAAGAAAGGTGGCTTGTGGCTTATTGCGCTGCCAATGAAAACAAGCTGGGAAGCTGACCAAGCGTTGCACCGCTCCAAGTGTACTTGCGTAGGGTGGAAACTGCGGGCAGGCGTTTTACCGTTGTTTGAAAGCATGAAGAAGAAACAAGTGGAGGCACGCGTTCCGGCTCGGCAGCCCCCCC
>BGNK01003972.1:21884-57200 GCA_003297005.1 Symbiodinium sp. clade A Y106
CTCCCGCCAACGAAGCCCACATGCCTCCCCTGCCCCTAGCCAACCCCTGGCCGAAACCCAAAAAACAACCAATTTTGCTAATTCAAGCACTTCTTCAACGATGCAAGCGGGTGAGGCACGCGTTCCTACCCCCCTCCCGCCAACCCCCCTTCCCCCAACCCTCCCCCCTCTGCCCATGGCCCCACGGGCCGAAGCGCAAAAAACACCAATTTTGTTATTGTGCAACGCCTTACCCCTCCCCCTGACCGAAGCCCAAAAAACAACCCACAATGGCACCCTGCTACGAGGCCTCCCCCCTGCCCCTACCCCTGCCCCTAGCCAACCTCTAAGAACCTGCCCCTTCCTACGAAGCCCAATGGCCTTCTGCTAGCTTCGCTGCACCTGTCAGCGCGTCCTGAACCCCAAAGCCCTTGCACGACCGGCCGCTGCCCGACTCCCCTTACCTTGGGGGCCTGCGGCAGCGGCGTCAGCCCTTAAATCGGGCNCTCGAAATCAGCTGGTGAAAGGCTGCGAAACGCGCGCGCGTTCCGTGTGGCGTTGGGGCAGGTTTTTGGGCGGCGCGGTGCAGCGCCAGCAAATTCGATGATGCTGCTTCCGCCCGCGGCCGTGACCTCATGATGCGCACCGCAGGCACGCGCATCATGAGCATCAGCGGGGCTCGGCGCGCCAAGACTGGCTTTTGAATTTGGGGGGCCAAGATGGGAGGGACTACTGCCCGGTGCACGAACTCGCGCTGCCCGCACCTGGCGCAGCCCTTAAATAAAGAAACAAGAAGACTGAGAGGTTTGGGCGACCTTGCCTTGGTATGAGAAATCGTCGTTCGAACCGCTTGAGACGAAACGAGCCTGCACCAAGCAGACTGAGGATCAGACACATGCTAAACAAGGACGCTTCGGTCGTTTCGGCTTCTCTCAGATGCTGCGCCTCTGGCGTCATTTGACTGCACGGGCCCGATCCCTGGGCAGAGCCTGCGGCAGAACCTGCACGGGCGGAGGCAAGTACTGCACCGCGCTTCAAGTGACGGCATGAGCCTGTGTAGGTCTCGACGGAACTGTGGCCATCCCAACTTCTGTCACTTCCTGCACTCTCCCCTTCTCTAAGACCCCTCAAGCAACGAAGGCGAAGACTGCATTAATCAGGCTCACGGCACCTGGTTTTGGATGTGCTCTCCGAAGGAATGACGGCGATCCAGTCTCCGTGGCCTCAAAGGACCACCGGCTCCAGGCAGTTCCGAGGCCCAGGCTCCACGCTCGGGCAGCTGCAAGCATGGTCATGGGGGGCGCACGGGACCTCAGACTGTCAGACTCCGAGCCAGACCCGTGGGCCCGAAGACGTCTCCTACTGACTCGCCTGACGCCTGACCCTTCTCGAGCTCCCCAAGCCTAAGATGCAGACTTTGCGCCAGTTGCAGCGCTGTCTGTCAACCAGCGTCGGGGATCTGGTTGGATGACCCAGGGATCCTCGCGTGAGATTCATGCGAGATGCCACGGCGCGATCTTGGGATTCATATGGCTTGCTGGCCTCATCGTCCCTCTCTGTCTCTTCGAAAAACTCGAGGAAGGTATTCTTGATGCACGCCTCGCGAGCTGCGATGCCATCGATTCTTAGTGCAATCTACACCCCGTTACACACCCATTCTGGCCAGCGATGACACGGCACTGCTTGAGCGAGCAGGCAGCAAACTTGCAGCGCCTGTTGGTGGCGGAAGACTTCATCCTGCCACCGAGACAACGTCTACTACGGTGTCCAGCCCTCTCTTCGCTTCGCTTCGCTTCGACGCTTCACAGCTCCACGCCTCGACTTCTCTCATTTCCAAGGCCATGCTTCAACGGCTCGATCGGCGCAACCGCAGAGAGCCCAACTCGACGAAAAGACTAAGCTGCTGCAAGTAAACCTCTTAAGTGGCTACCTGAATGGGGACCCATGCGAGGGATCTGCATGATTGCTGATGGTAAACAGTCTCCTGAGCCAGCGAAACGCGGATCGCAGATGTTTCGGTGTTACTTTCCAGGACAAGCATCTCTCTCCTTCACAGGACCTGCCATCTCTGCCAAGCCTGAAGCAGCTTCATGCGGCAAGCAAGACATCGCAGAACTCCGGTTCCGAAGGGACCTGCAAGTTGACCCGGAACCTCAGAGGCAAGGCTGGAGCGGCTGGACATGGCTGGGCCGGGTGGACCTGAGGCTCGCCCAGGCCCCGACTCCAACGGGCGAATCTGTCGCGGACAAGATCTCATCCAAATCAGAGTCCTGAACGTGGAGGGGGAAGCGGCAGTGGGGTTGTGGAACTAACAAAACACCAGGAGGTCTGAGGAAATCGAGTTTAGTGTTACAAGTTACTTATGTCGTCAGCTTCTAAGAGGGTTTAGGGCTTAGATGGGTTTAGTTTAGTCCACTCATTTCTTTCAAACGAGTCCGGAGCCTCCTCGGCAACCTCCAGGCTGATGCCTCGCAAGAGGGGCCCCTTAAGGGGCCGAAGCACGCAGAAACCGATCCGCCATGTCCGCGGCCAGCTGGTCTCTTGCCGAAGGGCTCCGAAGACGAAAAGTCTCCCTGCCATGGAGGGCGTGATGGGCTGCACTGGTGTGTGGAGTAGGGTCCGCTAGGCCCACCAGGCCTTGGCCGTTTGTTCGGTCAAGGAGAAATTCAAGCTGTCGCCTGGTGCGCCTGTTCTCTCGGAGCTCGCATCACTGTACTGCGACTTGTATCTGCTGCTTCCTGCAGGGGCCCAGCCTGGTCGCTCCGTCTGCTCCGTCAGGGAGAAGTTGAGGCCTAGCCGAGATATTCCAATTCCCAGAGCCGCAGAGCCGCTCCGCACGCGAGGCGGCGCCCCGAGCAGAGCTCCAGGCTACCGTCGGCGCTGGCCTCTGCTGCAACATGCAGCACCCCAAACGCTGAAAACATGGAGGCGTGGAAGGCAACAGTTGCCAACACTACGTCACTCCACTACTCAGCTGAGTGTCCACAGAGTCTTTGCGAGCTCCTTTCAGGCTGGCCTCGGTAGCAGTCCCCCACTGCCAAAATCAGCGAAAGACAGCGGCTGCGAACTGTGCAGGTGACGCTTCCGGCGTGGCTGTCCTCCTGCCTGCAATGGAAGCATCGTACTACCCCTCAGCTCGCCTCTCAAGACCACCATCGACCTGCCTGCTTTGCAGCTCGGCTACCTCAAGAGGAAACAACGTACCCAAGTGAGGAAGTGACAAGTTCTCCCCACCTGCTCAGACAGCAGATCGAGCCGGCCACGTACCTTGGCCGGTCACGCACTTGGGCGAACGAGGTTGGAGTTCGGACGCCGCCGACGCTAAAACCTTGCCTCCGCCAACGGTGAGTCGTTGCCCGCACCCATGCCTGTCAGAATCGAAACAGGCAGGGCTTGGCAGAATCCGCGCCAGTCCAGCCACGCCTATCCTGTTGTGCACAAACAAACCGCCACGCCGAGACCAAGGACGAGGCTGATTCCGATCTTGTTGCGCGGGCCCAAGAGCGCCTCCAGATCCTGGCCGGGTTCTGAACAATTGCAGCTCGAGGGCGAGGGACTGTGAACATAGCTATAGAAGGATCCAACTAGATCTGAAGGGACCGCAGAGGAGTTTCGAAGCACACGGGGTGCTTTGCAAGGTGTATCGTTTGCAAGTACAGGCTGCGCTCCTTCTTGGTCGCTGAAGAGAGGGTCTCTGTCGAAGCAAGGCGGTCAGCCTTGGCGAAAGATTGCCTGGATTGCGGACGGCCCCAAACCCACGCCTTTTGAGGCGCCCTCCAGCATGCCGAAGTCTTTGCGCAGCTTTGCGAGCTCCTCCCAATCCCCAGCCGATACGGAGATTCACAGAAGGGGCACTCTAGGGCACTCCTCTGTGTACTCCTCCACTTCGGGCCGCTCTTTTTGGGCCGGCTGTGCCCTGAGCTGGGTCGCCAAGTCCTGCAGACTCGGCCCTCGTGCTTCTCTTTTGTTCGGACCTCACCTCTACGCCATGCTACGCCATAACCTTTATGGCGGGCATCGCCACAGGATCCTCAACAGTAGTCTTGGTGTCCGCGATCTCCTTGTGGTGCTGGGCCTGGCACGAGTGTGCTCAGACTCCGAATGACTCCGAGATGCAACTGACACGAGGCAGCCTCTGCTTTTTCAGAGTAGGACCCGCCCTCATCCCTCATCTCTCAAAGAACTCGCGAGGCTAAGCTTGCGACCAGCTTTGCCACTTCGCTGGACAATTGGCCGGCGAGCTCCTGGACCTGCAACTGGACGCTTGACACTGGATGCTCTGAAAAGGCTTCGCTCTCTCCAAACGTCGCTGTGCTTAGCTCACAATGGACGAGCTCAGGTCGCTCATAAACCGCCTGTTGTTGAACTTGTGCTCGGAGCTTCACGTCCTCCATGTTTTTCGATCACAAGCATGAGTCGGACAGGTCGTCTGATCCAAACTTGTGCATTCAACCCGCCGTCGGCACAAGACAGCGGGAGGGTGCCTCGGCGGCGTCTGCTCCGCCACTGGGCACGAAACTCGCACCAAGCCCTGCAAAGCCCGAAGATGGCTGCAAGTCTTTCTTTTCAGTGTCGCGCCTGTTGAGACCTTCAGCTCAACCTGTTTGACTTGCTCCTTCAACCTAGAGACAGAGATAGGCAGAGGATGCGATCCCTCGGTCTATGCACAGGGATCGCAGTGTCACGGCTTCACTGCAGGCTAGACGATGTCTTGCCATCGTCTTGCCCTCTGCGCTCCCTTCGGAGGCCGCGACTCCACGAAGTCCACCGTGGCCATGCAGGTTTCCGGCAGCTGGCAGGTCAAGCGCTTCGCACTGCGGGGTCCGGGGTCTCTGGGTTTCATGGCAGGCCAAGGCCTAACACCCTACTTGGCCTACTGCATACCGACTCAGAGCTTTCATTGCCGGGGCCAAGAAGGGCCCGGCCGGTTTCGCCCTCGCCTCGAGGAGCTGCCGCTGAAGCTCCTCCATCCTCACAGATCGCCGGGGCCGGGGGTTTCGAAGGCACTGCGACTGAAAGGATCCCAACTCAAGAACCCCAGTTTGAGGCAACGGCTGGGTCAGCTGCTCTTGCTCCTTTCACGATGTCTGCATGGATGTGTGCTACCCCAAATACGCTCGCGGCCTGCTTTGTCGAGTCTTCCTGCATTGAACGAAGCGACGCCTCGCATGTCCACCAGTCACTCAACACCGCAAGCACACAAAGCTGATAACAGGAGGACGAGCGCGAAAGGCATCACATGAAAAAGAAGCGGCCGGTCACAAAGGAAGAAATCCTTGTGGAAGGCAGGTGATTCATGCGCGCCAACTGTCACAGTCGAAGATGTTCCAACGCCCCGTGCACGCATCGTAAGAGAGCTACCAAACATCTCAAAAGCGAACACATGCGGACTAGTTTTGATTTCTACGTCGCAAGCCTGAAAGGAAGACGTGCTGCGATTCTGGCACTGGAAACAGTTGCAACAGCTGCTGAATCAGCCGACGTGAGGGACCGGGGTGTCGCTCGCTGCAGCCGGACTGTTTTGCGCAAGGTGTTGGACGAGCCTGAAAACGTGGCACCCTGTGAGACTGTTGCATACCCGTCTCCCCGAAAGAGCTCCGCTAGGAAACCGACTTGAGGTATGTCGGACATCTGAGAGAAGCACGGCAGCAACCTCCAAGCGCTTGCTGAGTGCTGCAACCTGTACTGACAAACTCCCACGTCTCACGTTCAGGATCGTTCCGCTCACATCTGCTTCACGCTGCCCTGCTGGCCTGCTCTTTCAGAGTCGTCTTGATAGCCTCAATCTCCTGCAGCTCACGTCACGGCTGCAGAGGATGCTTGTCATCCAAGCCACCAGAGAATAGGATGGTGCCCTTCCTCTCCAAGAACCTTCTCGAGCCTTCCCACGCTCCGCTGGAGGTCCTGAGGCCAGGCAGACCCTTCAGGAAAAAGCTGGGCTCTGACTCGACCCTCACAAGTCCTCGTCCATGCGCTTGTCCAAGGCATCCAAGCGATCGACCTCAGCAACTTCGCCGCGTGGCCCTGCAGAACGACTAACGACTGGGCATTCTCAGCTCAGTCCTGCTGAAGCTCGGCGCGGTTCTTTAGGGCTTTGGGGGCAGCCTGGGGTCAGGTTTAAGTTTAAGATGTTGTTGGCAGGCGACTCTGTACATATTTAGGGTTGGGGGATAGACTGTAGCTCTTTTGGTGTCTTGACGCATTCAACGTGCAACTCACAGGTTGCTTTCAATTGTTGTTTGATCTCTATTTGATTTCTGATCAGAAGAAACGGATGTTCCTGCAAGTAGGAGTCAATAATACCGAAAACAAAGTACGAGATATAATTAGTCCTACTATTTCTGCCCAGGTGTCGTTTGAAAGTCCCATGCCTCCTTGTCGGTAGCTGCAGGGACAAGTCTTGCAAACTTTGCGGTCAAGCCACAATGACGGTGTCATCGATGCTCGCCGGCTTGGCCTCCTCAATCCTGCAACGCTAGACATTGGCCTTTGGCCCCTGTCGACTTCCATCTGGGGCGTGACCCTCCCTGAGGCCCTACTAGTAGAGGCTGGCTGAAGGCAAAGGTTTTCCAGGACAAAGCTCACAAGTCCTGGCAAAGGCCATCTCCAGCTGCATGAGCTTCTCCTTCGACTTCAATGCAGACCAGACCAGATTCTCAGATCCTCCTCCAAACTTTTCTATGAAATCTCCTCCAAGCCATCCTTCGCGGGAGCCTGACGCAAGCAGAAAGCCCCAAGCCGTGATATGAGGAGCCTACGGCCCACGGTCTCTGTTTGCACCCTCTATAGCGTGTGAAAAGCCTTCGAGGTCGAAGTCTGCGAAGTCTGCATATCTTTCATCTTGCGCTCGATCTCCAGATGCATAGAAGAATCAGATCCGTGTGGCACCGAAGTCGTCGCAAACATGTCACAAAACCGCCTCCTCCAGCTTCTCAAGCAACGCTTGCTCCGCACTCTCCTCTGCAGCAGAATCCGGTAGCCTGCTTCGCCTGAGTCGAAGATCGCACGGAGCAGTGAAGTCTCTCTGACACGTCTCTGGGCTTTCGACAGTTCCTTCAGCTCCTGCTTGATGGGTGCCATCGCTGCCTGGCCATGGAGAGAACCACAAGACTCACCAAAAAAGATGCAATCCTACATATTCCTACCATCATAATCACCATAGGCCACAGCTTTTGCTCCCGCCTCCACGGCTTGCTTCGCGGCTGTCAGCCCTTCTTGGAGGTCCTCGAGCGTGGCATCGACCTGAGCGCCCAGCAGCCTCTCCCTCTCGGTAAGTTTAGGGCTAAATCTGATTCGGGTGAGGGTTTAGGGCCGTGGGCCTTTAGGGTTTAGGGTCGTGAGAAGGCGCCTTCTCAGAGAGGAGGACGACGTCATCCCGGACCTGCAAGAAACGGTGCTAGTATGTCGATGCCTTTTGTGTTTTAAGGGCTCCCTCCCTGCAGGATCTATCAGGGAAACTGCTTCTGCCGGCGTGCCTCCTTGACCTCCGCAGCTGCCGAGGCGGCCGAGCGTTTGGACTGGTCCTTCGCGGCTTCACAGACAGGGTTCATTGGTGTTTGTAGGCTTGGCTTATAGGCTCTGCTCATGCCAGGGCTCAATGCCGCTGTCCTGGCCCGCATTGAACTCTCTGACCTTCTCTAGCAGCTCCTTGCAGAGCACTCCAACAATCCAAACACGAAGCGTGCAAGCAGGCCAGTGCGAGAAGTTGCGTCAAGGCTCTGAACGAAGGGCTGCCAACTCCGGAGCAGGCGAAGCCTCCAGCACGAGGGCCGCTTTCTGTCCGCCAGGCTTTCAACTCCGGAACACTGTCCTCCCTCTCAGGCCTCTGCCTTCTTCGCCAGCTCCTGTGAACAGGGAACGGCATAGTCAGAGTCGATCAGAGTTTACTTGGCACTCCTCCGTGGCAGAGCTCAACTCCAGCTCGGCTGCACCCAGCCGGGAGGTCAGACTCACGAGCCTGAGGGGTGGGGCCCAGAAAGAGGGGGGGGCGTCGACAGAAAAACTTCTGGGCGCCCGAACTCTTTTCTCAGCGCTTGAAGGTCCTCTTCCACCTGAGGTGCTGTCAACCCTGCTTGCAAGTAACTAACCTTGTTGTGCCACTGCACGGTTTGTCTGGAAAGTCTACATACAGCAGACTCACAATGACGCAGATTGATGCACCTTCCCGTCAGGCTTGCTTTGTTTCGTTGCAGCAGCCTCCCCAAAGAGCAGCCAAGGTTGCAAAACAGCTCAGCTGCCTCCTGCAGCCTCCTGGACAGACTTCATCTTCAGATCCATCGCGTCCATTCGAAGCTGAAGCTCACCCAACCTGGAAGAGCTATTAGGACCAGGAAGCTTTCAGTTTTGAGAGGACAAGGTCGAAGCTGGCTGGCAGAAAGATCTGGAGCAGAGGAAGCCTCGCGACGTTCCGCCCCCGGCCGGACTCGAGTGAGACTTCAACTCAGACGCGGCAGCCGGGCAGCCGGCCTTCAAGGGCGCCTCGCCTCCGAAGCTCACCTGGCAACTCCGATTGAATGCTGTTGCAGCTTCCCTCCCCTCTACCGCCTCGGACACTGGTCCAGGTGATGAGCTTCCCAAGGGATGAAAGTCTTGACCTTTGACAGGTCACCCAGAATGGCATGGACTCTTCCTGCAGGGAGACCTGGACCTGAGGACCTGGCCTGTGCTCATGCGACGCTCAAGCTCCGCAAGGCGATCCGACAGATCATCGACCACCTGCGAACACGAAGAGCATCGCACATTCCCGCATCACGAAGGACGGTGGCCAGTCCACCTCCAAGTGCTCGGCAACGGCTTCCAGCTTCTCCTCGCGCGGCAAGATACATCTCGCAGGCTGCACAACGTCAGAACCCCCAGCGCCTGAAGCGCGCTGGGTTGGGTGGGCGCCTGGCTTTACAGAAGGATGTCCACTGAGAGCTGCCCTTTTTGCGATTTGGGCTTCGGCCTCGCTCTCAGGGGCCGTGCGCTCAGGTGCGCTGACCTTCCACAGTGTGGCATGCCCCAGCAGCCCTAGCACCGCTGAAGACATAGCTATGAAGACAGCAACAAGCGATGCTTTGCCTCTGCAGTTGTGAGATCGTTCTCGCGAACGAAATCCAGGCTGCCCTCAACCTGCCACGAGCGCCACCGCTCGGTGGTCATCCCACTGGTCTGCACGGTGCTGCACGGTTCTTTGCCCAACCTCCAACATCCTTGCTGCCATGTCGGCGACTTGCGCAGACAATGCACCAACCTTGGCCTCCACCTTATGGCAAGTGCTGGTTCGACGCTTCGACATCTGTGGCTAACGTTGTTGTGCCTCGTTGGTGACACGCATGGACGCTGAGTCCTCGTTCTGTCTTCTTTCAATGAGACCTTCAGCGACAGAGTAGGAAAATCCCGATCGGCGGCACGGATAATGGTCCTTACACTTGGGACCCTGCTATGAATTTGTTTCACCTTCCGCGAGCAAGACGGTTGATTCCATCGCAGGTCGAAAGCCTATACATGTCAAGCCTGTTGCTGCCAGGAGTTGGCATTCGCTTCTGAAGAAGCTGCCTGCCGCTGGTCTCGAGAAGAAGCGACCAGACGTTGCAGTGTGTCGGTTTTGAGCGTGTGCCTGCTGCTTCAGCCTGGAGACCTGCTCCACGAGGTCACAGAGACTGTTCTGGACCTGACAGAGGCGCGGATGGGCTGCCGTGCCTATCGCAGCGCGACCGGTAGTAACCGGCCTGTGAGATTCTGCTAGAGTCTGCCTTGTCTGCTGCCTGCCCGGAAACATCAAAAGGATGACTCACCATCGAAGCTACAAAGCAGCTTGAGATCCCCCCGAGACACTGAGACTCTGGCAGCAGAGCCATGCTCCTCGGAATTGCGCGTGCTGAACTGAAAGCTCCGGGGGCCGCACGAAATTCCGCCTCCAGCCACTCCAGGCGCCGGCGCAAGTCATCGATGTCCTGCCGTCTTCGCAGTCCCCTTTCAAGGCATCACGGCACATCCCGTCCTCCGCCGGTTTCATCAGCATGGTCTTGCCGTCCAGCGTCCCATCTGCCTGGCCCCATCTGTCTTGGGCTGCAACAGTTCACAAGAAGGGCTGCCCTGCTGCCCTGCTGCCCTGCTGCTCTGCTGCCCTGCTGCTCTGCTGCTCTGCTGCTCTGCTGCTCTGCTGCACCTGCACCAGCTCCAAGCGCTCCCGCAGGTCAAACAAGTCCTTGCAACGGTCGCTCGGTCAAGCATGGCGCCAGCTCCAAATCGCGGCTCCGAGGCTCGAGGTCCTGCTCATGCCCTGCCAGCCTTTCCTCTGTGGTGCGCATCCAGGAGTTGTCCTGCGGACACAAAGCATGAGGCATGGCCGAGCCAAAACACCACACGGCGGCCTCTTTGGGGGTGAGAACTTCGGCAACTTGACTCGGTTGCTACAGACGCTTTCGCAAGAAGCCGGCGCAAACACTACAAGTAGCTGCTCCGATCGCAGGCGAAAACCAGTCCTTCACCTTTGGATATTTAGTCGCCCGAAGAGCCACGTTGACTGGACTGCACTGCACCTCTTTGTCTTAGGGTCTTAGGCAGTCCTGTTGGATGTCCGGCCGGTAGCTCAGCGCTGCGACCTCCGAACGGCTCTGGCGAAGAGCCTTTCGAGAACGCGTCGTGCCGGCATGGAGATAGGAAGCTCGTTGAGAGTTCAGTCGCTGGGTAGCCGCTATTGGAAACGATTCTGCTTTCTTGCGGAACACCACTACGTGCAAGACAGAGGCCTGCTTCACAGAGCTGACGTGAATCGCACGCAAGTGGCCATGGAACGCCCATGAACGTCTGATGCAGCCTCTCGGAGCTCACCACATGCCTCCTCGTTGGAGTCTTGCGCCTCTCAGGTTCTTCATCTAATCAAATCAAGCTCCCTCCAAACACCATCTCTAAAAAAATCATATCTCCGCCTGTTGCAACCGGTTTTTGAAGGTTTGCAGCTCTGTGTCGAATTCACGCCGCTCCTGTTGTCGGGCCTGGTGAGAAACCGACGTGAGGAGTCGGTGCAATTAGCTGGCGATCCATCAACAGCCAGAACAAGCAATCACAACTTAACGCCTGCGAGAGTTCCAAACGCAGCGACTCGATCGCGGGCCTGAAGGTCTTCATGCGAGGAAGCTGGGACTTCGTGTGCACTGAACGGCTTCTCTCAGCTTGTAGCTCATGGGCCGTCTCGATTCGCTCCGCCAAGCCTCCAACCTCACCGAACCAGGCTCTCACGGGAAGACCCGCGTCGCATGATGTGGCATGACGGTAGGGCATCTGCTCGACTCAACAGGCCGTCCACTTTCACACGGAGACTGGCCACAGAAGAGGAAAGGTCCTGCTCCGGAGCGCTGAATCTCTCGGTCCTCCTCTTTTGTCCCGCCCCCCAACCCGAAAGTGCTCCTCCACTTGGTTGCTCACCTGTCGCTTGGGTTTCTCTCAGAAGGACCCTCCTTTCTGCGGTTTCGGCCGCCTTCCGGTCCAGTGCGGAAAGGCCCATCTCTGACTTGCGGACTGCCTGACACAAGCGCCGCCTTATGCCGCAGCCCTGAAACGAGTGAGTCTCTGCAGCTCGTTGCCTCGAAGACATCCGCCCCTTGCAGGTCAGCACCTTCCTGAAAGGACGGGGGGGGAGCCTTTGTAGGATCTTCGAGACTATTGCCAATCAAAGAAGACCTGGCCTGATTGGCATCACGCATCTGCAGGCCATCTTCGAGGCTGGCCTTCACCGTGGCTTCGGGGCAACACAAGTCTCTTGCCTGAGACACTTTCAAAGCAGCGTCCTGCAAAGCACGGAGGTCTGCATCTAACGCTTCCTCAAGTTCGCGAGCTGCTGGAGCCGTACCGGTACTACGAGCAAACTGAAAAACCATGACTGAGAGACCGGACCTGTGTCTGCTCCAAACTGTTGACCCTGGCCTGCAGACGAGTTCAGCCTTTGCTGATGAAGCACCGGGGGCAACGCTGGCAGAAGTCCTCCATGTAGCCATCTCTTTGGGTGGCATTCTTCTGTCGCACCTGCCAGTTGAAGCTACAGAGATCCGATCGAACCTGGCTGTTGCTTTCAATTCTGGTTTAGTCGAACGAACTTTGCTTGTTTTTGTGGGTTGTGCTTATGTTCTTGCTGACGTCCGTTCTTCTTGCTCTTGCACAGCAGACGCGCGTTCGCTGTTCGCTTCTCCCCTCGCTCGTTGCCTCGTCCTCCATCGCAGCCATACGTCGCAAAACCTTGCAACAGAACCTTACTTAAAGCACCGCAAGCCACAAGTACCCGGACCTCTTCAAGCGAGTGTTCAGCACGACGAATCTTTGTGGCCTGAACATCTGCAGCAGCAAATTCAGATCGCAAGGCCTGAAAAAGACGGTGCGCGCCTGTCGCTTCTGTGTCTCCTGCAGGCAGCATACCAGACATGTCGCGACAAGGCAAACCAAGCATCCGGGCTGAGGATGAAACCGCGTCGGAACACCATGTAGGTATGCGACAACCCGAACAGATACAAACAGGTGAGCCGGGCAAAGTGACTATGACCAGGATTCGTCCTGGGCACTGAAAACCTCACTGCTTGAGCGTTGCAGCACGTTTCCGTCTTGCGTTTGGTCCGGGGCCGCTCCTGGCATAAACCTCACACAACAGGGTAATAGCAAGAAGGCGCCGAGACTCTCCGTACTCTAAGGATCGTTGAGCATAGTTCAATTTCACAGACATTGTCAACACCACCGTCACATCGTCAGAGGCAAGCAACAGGTGCTGACACCAAGAGTCTCCAGGGGAATGCTGCAACAATCACCAAAGCTGAGCAAGCCAACTTATCCGGCAGCCTTATCGCTGATTCACATTCATGATAACTTGGTCTTGTGACTTGTGTTTTAAGTGCACCTAAATTCGGCCAAAGCGGCATCGGTCTTTTTGAGCGGGGGCTGCAGTGCACAGTGCTCAGCTGTTGCAGAATTTGCAACCACTGACTTCAGAATACTTGAGGCAAGACTTTGGCATTGTCAGGGAAAAAGCTCCTTGAAACGGACCCGCTAAGACAAACGAGCTTGCTTGGCAAAGTCCGGGAGGTGCCAGCACTGTGTCTGCAGGGGTTTAGGATGGTTTATGCTTTCAGCTCTCGGACTTGCCAGAGACCTCATGGTCTCGCGTGCAACAACATTGGCTTACACATGTGACCCCCCAGTCGAGTGCGAACAACACCTTCAAGGCCTGCAAAAAGGTGTAACCATCACACGTCTGTTGGGCCGTTACAGACTTTGTCCAGCAAGCGGCTGGCCCCTCTCATCTCACCTGGAAGATCCCCAGGCGTCCATCCAGCGCATGTCCTGGCTGCCTGGCCAGGGCAAGTCCTCCCTCGTCTTGTTCCGGAAGTACAGGCACGCAGCTTTCATCTGCTGGTGTTTGCGAGCCGCCGCCCGCACCACCTCCCAGTCGCTGTTGAATCCCAGCCGCACGGTGGGGGACCGGCCGCGTCGCTGGCCCTCCCGCAGCTGAGCTGCAGAGCATGAGTCGGAATCCGCACTACTGCAACTGTCGATGGATGATGAAGTCGTCCTCGGTGCTCTTGACTTTCATCTCCAAGCTCCTCTGCCGTTGTCTGCTTGTCACCATGTTCTTGCGACGACCGCTGCAAGCAACCCAGTGGCAGCAGCACCCGTGTCGCAAGCTGCAAGCTGCTGCTCATTGGCACCGGGCTTGCGTCATTCCGGCCAGAACTCGAACAGAACGAGATGTCCACATCCTTGTGCAGGCCAGGGAAAGTTGCGGAGTCCCCAGCCTGCGGGTTGCCAAGTAAAGACGGTAAGGCTGTGCTCCCTGGGCTGGAATTCTCCGGACTCATTGCTCCAGCCCCGCGCACGGCTTCAACGAAATCGCGAGCAGCGATGGCGCTCTTCAGGTTTGCGTGGCGTGCCGCCTCCTTCACTGGCAAGCAAGAGCATGCAGCCGGCGGCAAGGGAGTTAAGCAGGAGAGCGCCTCCTGCCAGCCTCGTGTCCGCGCCATGGGGGCCATGGTCAAGCACAGCGAGGGAAACAGGTACTTGTAGCCAGGTAGCTCTTCCAGTGACATCATGTAACAGGTGTCAGAAGCCGCTCTGCTTCATCTACGAAGCGGACCTAACGTTTTGCGCCACGGCAACTGCACCATAAAACCGGTTTGGCGTTTCATCGTTTGCGCAGAAGTCTGAACATGACCGGACGTGTGCAAAGCTGCGTTGCAAGCAGTAGGGACACACGATTTGCACCTGTGTTTCGTTGAGATGCAGCAGAATCGCCGTATCAAGGGCACAATTAATATGAAGGACAAATCAGTTGCGTGAAGCTGGGTGGTAGCCGGACGGCTTGTGATTCGTGGGTTTGTGATTCTCCGGAACTATCCCTGCAAAGCGAGGAGACCTGTCATGGGAAGCATTCACATCATGAAGAAACTCCTCTGCAGCAGCTGCCGCGAGACGATTTTGCTGCTCCATGGCTTGCACCTGACAGACCCAAACTGAGGCAGCAAAACTCCAGCCACAGCTGGTAACGAACAGAAATGAAGGGGCAGCCTGCTGTTCAATCTCCCGGTTCCGCTGCTTGGAAGCTTCGGACCTGGGGACGTTCCTTCTCTTGCAGCCATCGGAAACCGAAGACGAACCTGTTGGCATTAGCATCCGCCGGGGCCCCCGCCCACTAGTGCGCGCCCAGAGCCGCTCGTCCAAGCCATCAACACGGCGAGCAAGAGACTGGGTCTCCTGCAGAAAAACTGCTCTGCCTGCTACTGGACTTTGAGGAACCACGGCACTCCTCAATGAGGCCGTTCACACTTCCTTGAACTTCGGCCCAGCGTTCCTTCACAGCCCACGACAGCATGACTCTAGAGGCCTCAAGACCTCAAGACTTAGAGACGCCCGGGGTGCATCAGGACTCTGGATGCTGAGGCACCAACCCGGCCGTCATGCTTGTCAGCACGATCGTCCAGTTGGGCCTGGTCTTGAGAAAGCTTAAACTACATCTCCCAACGTCGCCGCAACAGAGAACTTGATGTGACATGTCCTCTTCCTCATCAAATGGCTTGTAGCCGACATGCACAGGTGAAACCTTGTCCTGCCCTTTGCCTAGCACAGCCCAATAGTCCGTCCTCCAGCTTCTTTTCCAGCTGTGCCAGGCGACGCCTGCGGCACTTTGGGGCTCACAGCACTCCGCCTGGGACTGAGGAAGTGACAGTGATTGGGTGGGAAACTGCTGTCGTCAGCGTATACAAGAACCCTGTTATTTCAACTCTTCCTCTCTGTTTGTGCTAGGGGATGTCGGCGTTTGCCGAATCGCCTGATTTCCTCTCCTTTTGGAGATTGTCTCTGGTGAAAAAGGCTCAAAGAGAGCGATGTACATGCCCACGGAGTAGAAGGCTCGGAATCCGCTCGGCATCCGCGCGGCCAGGCCATTTTGAAGACTCTTGTCACAGCCATCATGTCATTATGTATCACGCTTCTGACCGCCTTCTGGGGTTGACTTCTGTTCGGTGGCCTTGGTTCCCAAGCCCACCGCCTCACGGCCTGCGGCATGGAGATGGGATGTGACGCCAAGCAGCGCAGAGAGGTTGTACATGTGCCTCACGAAGTTGCAGGCATAGACTTGACAGGGTCGCCCACATGCTTGTTAACAGTTGATGTTTGTGTCCCTCAACAGCACCGTCGCAATCGTCCGAAAGTGTCTGGCGCGTCAAGATGTGTCAGGCGACGGAAAGTGAAAGGGCTTGCGCTCGCCAGGATAGCTATCGTAAGCCTTGCGAGAGCTCTCGCAGGACAGCACGTCAAAGGCTGCCTGAATCTGCTTGAAGACCTGCTCGGCCATCGCCTCGTTGCCCACGTTCTTGTCCGGGTGCCAGCGAAGTGCAGCCAGACGATAAGCCTTTTTGAGCTCTTTGCTCGTGGAGGTTTTCGAAAGGCCTAAGGCCGTGTAATGGTCCTGGACAGGCGGTGCAAGGGCCCAACGGCGGGCTTTCTCGTGCAGCTCGCTGGGCATCTCCTCGGGGTCGATGGCTGCAACCCGGTCGAAATCTGTCGCTGCTTGCGGGTACATCTCCATCTCCATGTGAATCAGCCCACGAACCAAGTAAAGACTGGCAAAGTAGGACACGATGTTCAGGCCGGCAGACACATCCTTGAGAGCCTCGTCGTTGCGATTGAGCATATGCTTGGCCCTGGCCTTCTCTGCAAGAAGCAGCGCATGGAACTCGGGGTCGAAGGCGGCACCAGCTTCGGCTTCGGCGCTTTCGTAAAATTCCAGCGCCGCAGACCAAGAGCTTTGAGCAGCAGCCGCCTCTCCCTCCTTTTGCAAGGCTTCTGACCTCAGCAAGCTTTTCAGCAAACTGTCGTCGCCACCAGGAAGCTGGCTCGAGCATCGTAGTGCGTTGATCGCGTCTTCACGGCATCCTGCTTGAAGAAGGGCACGAGCATGCCAATGCAAGACCTGCCAAGAATTCTGAGACGACCTGAGCCGCTTTGTTTCCGACAGAGCTCTGGATGTCCAGTGCTGTCTGGTCTTCTCTGGCTGCGACAAATGAATGCACAGCCTCACGAATGCCAACGTCACACGGATGCCCCATGAAGAGACCTGCTCCTGTGAAGTTAGATCCCCCATCAGAGAAGAAAGATCTTGGGCGGCCTTGCCAAATCCGCAAAGATCCGAATCCGAGCTATTTGAAAGAATCACCTCGACTGCACTCAAACACTTCGTGTGCTGCAACATCCTTGCGTTAGCTTGTGCGGCCCTCTGCTTCGATGCTACCCCATCGGAATCGGGAGTAAGCTCTGCGACGGCAACAGCCTCTTCCACACGATCGAGCTGCCACAATGCCTTCGCACATACCGCATATGACAGCCCATTCATCGGATTCGTCGCTACGCTTCTGCTGGCATGTTGGTAAGCAGATGCAAAATTGCCGGCCGCATACTCAGCCTCTGCTGCCGCAAGGAGTATGTCAGGGTTGAGTGGGTCCATTGCTAACGCATCAGCAAAACATGAAGCAGCGCGGCTTGGATCCTGCCGCAAGAAGGACAGCCCCGAAGAGATCAAACTTGAGAGGACGTTTTGTTGGCGGCTAAGCGCCTCGTCCAAGAGATCACAAACTTCTGCCTCCAGTCCGCACCAAGGGGGTTTGGCCGTCACTTTCGCACCGTGCTCCAGCAGCAGCTTGCACATCTCCAAGTCACCCATGGTTGCCGCTTCCATCAGCGGGGAGTCTCCAGACTCATCTAACGGATTGGGATCCGCCTTCGCTCTGAGCAGTGCAACCACCAAGCGGGTTCTGCAGAGCTGAACCACCTCCCTCTCAGCCGCGTCCAAGCGCAGCAACACATGTAAGGGCGTGTCCCCACGCTCTGCCCTCTCGTTTACATCAGCCTGGTATTCAATCAGGGACAGAACCATCGTGCACAAAGTCGAGAAACATCGACTGGATTCCCTTGCTTTGCCCAGCAGATCTATTGCAAAGTTTAACGGCTTTCTTCCGTTAGGTAAAGTCCTGCGGGCTGCAGCTGCATCGGTCTTCAGAAGATGGTCAAACGAAGCCACATTTGCCTTGGCGAGGCAAACCTGCAAACCACGCGCCTTCGGTCTTCGCGGAGCTTGGCATGGCACGGCCACCACAATTGCCCTTTGCCCCTTGTCGAAATCTGGACAATCCGGAGGCACTTGGGCTTGGGGCGGCTCGCACGCCGGGCATGGCAGCGTGACCACCATGCAGCCGACCACTGCATCTGAGTCTGCCCAGGTGTGCTGACTTCTTCCACTCCAGGTGCTTGGCTCGTCGCTGCTGACTTCAACGCCTGCTTCACAATTCTGCGAGGCAAACATTTGAACAGGCCCGTATTGAAAGGACAGATGAGGCCTACCACACGAACATACCGCACGCTGAACGGCCCGATCGGATATGACGACGCCAGAGTCGTGATACAAGGTAATCTGACCAACTGCAGGTGTAAAGCGGAAGCTGTAGCCGGCTGGCAGCGATTGACTGCGATACCTGTCTTTGACACACACACACACACACCAGAAAAGGGCATCCCGAAATTGACAAAAAAAACAAGCATGAAGAAAAGCTCGCTGTTGCTTGCTCGGGGTTCATCGAAGGGCGAGTGCTCCCGGAGCCCTCCAGGAGCCACTCGGTCAAGGATCTGCACTTCTGGGGCCTCGTTGCCTTCGCCAGGTCATGCGCTTCTTCCGGGAGCCCTTCATCTCCCCAGGGGGCTAAAATGGGCGGCTTCATGTCCGAGCCTTCTATGGCTTCCCGGGAAAGACAAGCTGACGAAGCACCCGAGAAGTGCTCGCGAGTGCTCTGCGCAAACAAGCAGAGGTTTTGCATGGAGCACCACCCGCGGGTGGTGTGACCTGTCAACCTCACATTGACGCTGCAGGCTGGACACCTGGGCAGCGATGAAGTACTGCAAGCACATAAAAACAGTAGTACAGAGGTTGGTTCTGCATGTAGCAGCTCAGAGGCCTGAGAGGCGCACCCCAGTGTTCATTCGCTCTGCCAGTGCAGTGAACTGGTTCTGCATCACCTACGGCGACAGGTGCACCGGGTGTCCGGTGTTTGCTCGAAAAACACTTCTGGCAACGCGTCGGGTCGACCATGCGTGACAAGCTGGAAGCCTCGGATCGCACGAGAGACTCAGAGTCGAGGATTGAGTACAGCGTCGAAAGAACGCCGGGCCCGGGCCGTGACCGTTGCGACTGAGTGCTGAGTGCTGTGCTCGAGCAGATGCACCCAAGGTGGGGGCCGCCCCCCGATCTCCAGGCTCCCAAGCCTTGGCCAAGGCATCTGCAATTTGAAGAGCGTGTCAAGGCAGACCGGGTGAGAATTCTGCATTTCTGCCTTTCACAGGAATGAACACCATTTGCTTCGCCATGCACCACGTCTTGTAAACCAATGCCAGTGTTCTCTGAGCTGGTCACGCTGTTCGGGCTTGAACAAATTGAATTGTTCATGCTCCTTAGGCAACGCATACGAAAAAAACAGAGGAAAGCCAAGACAGCGGAAGTGCAACGTGACTGCTGTCGCTTCACCTGAGCCGGCTAACATAGAACCCCGGCCACTGGGGCAAGGTGGGCGCAAAAGCCTTCATTTCCTCTGCTGCAGAGTAGAGAATTACGAATGAATGGCTTCGCCCCCCTCAGCAGTGCATCTGCTTCTTGGCGGAAAGAAGCACCAGATGGGCCTCGATGAAGTGCTGCTGCAAAAAGTTCAAAACTTCAGCAGTTTCTGGGTCCGCCAAGTTGAGGAGGCTCCATGAGGCTGCTCGACTTGGGCGTGGCTTGCGCTGTGATTTCCTCCTCCTCTTCCTCCTCTTCCTCCTCTTCCTCCTCTTCCTCCTCCTCCTCCTCTCTCAGTCCGGAGCTTGGCACTATATGTTTTCATCTTCACCGTGCGCAAGATGTCGTTTGGCCCAAGACCGTCACAGCTCCTCCGCACCCCCTGAAGAACCCGGGCTGGAGCACAGAACCCTCAATGCCCTTCGAACTCAAGCAACATCAAAGAGCAACACAAGACCACTCCAAGCCGGGCATCTCCCCGTTGCCTTGCAGAGTCAGAGCCCCGGCTGGGTCACCTGAGAGACACTGCTTTTCGAGAACTGCCGAGCCTCTGAGCCTTGGACTTGGCTCTGCGGTCTGCGGCGAAGCAAGCTGGCGATTCGCCGCATGTCCTGGCAAAGCGCACGACGAAGGCTCCGCTGGGCTCCGCTGGGCTCCGCTGGGACCGGGGTTGGTGCAATGGCCAAAGCTCGTCTGGAAGGGCTCGCAGACCTCCCCAACCCGCAGGGAGCTACTAAACAGCAAAGGCTTCGCTTACGTTCCAGATTTTGCGGAAAGAACTTAAATCTGGCCAATGCTGTGTGAGGCCTCAGCCTGTTCGCTCCAGTCCCCAGTGTGCTAGCCTAGTGGACATGGCGGAGGGCGCAGGCAGCTGGGGTAGGCAGCCACAGGGCTCAAAAACCAGGGCTCTCACCATGCCAGACGCGCTTCTGTACGGCGAAGACTCGGTCAGGACAAAGGCAACGGCTTGGAGTCTCTCAACTGCGCTGCAATGCGCTGCAGACAGAGCACCGGCACCCGCACGGGAGCGCGACCTTCCATGTCCTCCGGTGGCAGTGGAGATGCTCAGGCTCATATGGGCAAAGGCCAAGCGCCTCTGGACCTCTGAGCTCCGTGCAGAAGACGTATGTAGCTGACAGCAACAGCTGTGCTTGTCCGAGGCTTATCCCCTCTACAGTCTCTACAGTTATCCGGATGACAGTCTGGCAAAACTTTGCGGCTTCTGGGAAGAGTGGAAGGTGCTGGCTGTGAGGTACTTGCTGTTGGCAGCCTCGGTGCCAAATGTCGACTACCTGCTTTTGTTGAACGCATCTGCACGCGACATCATGCGACCGATCAAGCATAACCTAAGCCAGCATTTGGCTGCGGCCACATGAGCCCTGAGCAATCAGTGGCAGCTCTCTGCACCGAAGACCCTGGTTCGAGGCTTCTCGGACTCTTTCTCCAAGTCGACTGTGGAGCAAGCCACGCGGCTATGCTTAAACTAGGGGTGCCTTGGGCCACCCTTTCCGCCTCGTTTAGATCTCAATTTCTGTCGGAAGCATTGCTTCGCATCTGTAGCGTCACAACACAGCAGGAGGTAGTATGTCCGACACAGTCACTTTGTGTGCTGCGGACAGTAAACACATGTAAGCACTAGATCCAAGCAAAACAGAAATTAAAGCGCCTCTCTGGACACAGCCTAGGCATCAGCTCGGACGAGAAGTTGACACAAGACTGAAGCCCAGGAAGCTTTTTGATGCATTGGCACCAGGGCTGTCAACAGGAAAATCTACAGCCTCTTCACATGACAAGCGTAGCGACCGTAGCGAGCATGCTATCCCGTCCTCTCTGAACCCGTCATCGAACCTGGAAAGCATCCAAACTTGCCGCATCTCCCTGCACGACAAGCAAGTCGCTCTCAGAAAGCCACTTCTCGTGCTGGCCAGAAGCACTCTGGCTCTGGCCGCTGTCACGGGACAAAGCATACCGGAAGCCAGCTGTATAGGCTTCTGAATACTCACCGGTTTCACAAGCTCAGCAAGGAATTATCGGAGCTCTTCCTGTCACTGGCCGACGAAAGAGCAGCTCAGCACAGCCGAAACACCACAAGTCCTCGGTTGCCCGTGCCGAATCCCGGCCTTGACGTGACCATCCTCCTTTCGAGCAGCGTCACAGGCCGCGAGTTCGGAAGATCCCGCTGCATGGAGTTCAAGACCTCGACTTGTCACTCGCTTCATCTATTGTGCTAGCATGGCACTTAGATGGGCGGCCTCTCTGAGACCTTCTCGCAAGGCTTCGGAGTCCAGTCGTTTGACCACTTCCTCTTCCTCCTTCACTCGCGGCGATGCACCCTTGCTGCAAAGCAGCGAGGAAGAGCTCTCAGTGACACTCCTCATCCATAAGGTCTGGGTAAGTGGAGGAGTTGCTAGACGCTATGTGGCCTCAGTCTATCTTCACACTCGGGGAAATTCGAGATGCAAAGCTCCTGTGCATGTCTGAGACATGCACGGATGGAGCATCCCAACCTTGTCACTCCGATAGAGCTGTTTAGCTGAAGCGACCACATCTGATGCAGAACGATACACTAAGAAATCTGCTTGTGCTCCAATTGCGCACAAAGTGCTTTCCAACATTCCTGTCGAAACGGCTTGCGGAATCTGAAGTTGTTTGGTGGACTTGCAACGGCCCACCTCTTGACACTCCTGCAGCATGAGGCATGCCAAAGCAGACTGGCCCGTGTCATTCAGCCTTGAGGCGCGTGAGTGCGAGACTTGGAGGAACCCAGTTTTTGTGGCTCGACTGTTTAGGGCTCAGCAGACTGCTTGCACACGAACCTGTCCGTTGACTCGCAGCATGGAACATCACGGAGCTTATGTCCAGGGTGAAATCCATGAAAGCGGTCGCTACGCTGCAGAGCCCCCAGGAGGCCACTCTTAAAAGTTCTCGGCCGAAGGGTCTGCTCAGTTGCTCAGCTGCTACTGCAAGGCCTGGGAGTACCACTGGTCAAAGAGCGAGGCATCCTTTGAGCATTCGCTCGTACCTTTCGCTCTCAGGCACGCCACAAGGCCATCCATCTTTTCTCGGAGGATGCCCTTTCCATAGGGGCCTGTGGCCCTTGGTGACCAATGCGACGGCGTATATGTGAACCAAGACTTCCACATATCTGTTCGTGACACTTCACCTGGGCTGTCTTTGCAGAATATTTCCCAGGGCTTGCATTGTGTCAGCCATGTATCCAGTGACAGCTTTGCATACGCGAAGGTCAGTCTGCCTCCATCTGTGCGAAGCACGGGCAAGCCAAAACGCGAGCTGCATTTGGGATAATGCTGCGGATCCCAGCTCATCCCATGTGAGCCAATTATGAAGCCGTCAACTTTGGAGGGATCTGTATGGTCATCCAAGCAGCCGTCTTTCAAGGTTTGAGCAAAGTTGGTCATGCAGTTGCAGTGCTGATGACCAACAATGAACTTCATGCGTGTCGCTGCTTTTCCTTCCGGGCCATACGGTGCCTCACCTGACTCACCCCGAAAAGCCGCGCAGTCTGAGTGATCCAGTGCCCAGGCTGTGACATGCGGCACATCCCAGCCGGTGGTGCAGCCACTGCCTGGCTTGTTCCAATGGCCAAGAACCAAGACCAAGTCAGGGTTCTTCTGCTTCATGAAAGCGCATGCCTCTTTGACAAAGGGCCGGGGATCTCCCCCGACGCAGGTGATGACGATAAAACCGACGTTGCCGGCGATGCTGTAGTGTTGGAAGTTCACGGCCTTGGCATCATCCTTCGGTTTCCCCGCGAGATCCAAAAAGGCCGGGGCCTGTGAGAATTGCGAGGCCGGGCGGCCTTTGGGTGAGATCAACTCCTCCAAAGGTGCCTGGGGAGCCCAGGAGGCCGCGGTGTCCATGGCGTAGAACTGCGCCCCACCAAATCCGAACTGGTCGTAGCCCAGGAAGCAGTCGTCCAGGGCGAACTCGGGAACCCCCTCAAACCAGTAGTCGTGATTCCCAGGCGTAGACAGCAACGGCACACCCTGCGCAGCGGGTTCAAGCTGCGCAAATATGCTCACGGAGAACACGCCGTAGCGGTCGTAGAAGTTGTCACCTGCAGTTCCAAGTTACAGGCCCCTCGATTTGGCAAAACAATCCCTCACATTTGGGGTCTTGATCCGGCCCACCTGTCAAGTACCAAACGTCGGTGCTGGGCAAGGCAGCATTCAAAAGGGTTGGGAGTGTCTTGTTCACTCCATAGTAGTCACGAAAGACGCACTGGCCGCCACCAAACATGTTACCATTGCAGGGGTCGCCGATCACCAGAAGGGTGATGGGACTTCCTGCAGCAGGAGGCATCTTCGCGGCCACCGGGGTATCCGAGAAGTTCCGGACCAGGCTCCCGGGCTCAGCCGCGACCAAACCACTTTCCAGATGGAGCGGAGGCCCCCCGAGCACCTGCAAGGAAAGCTAACCAAACCAAGCCGACCCGAGACTTCCTGGGGTCACAGGAAAGTAAGGAGACAGCTTCTAGTAAGGCTGCTTCGTGCTATCCGTGTTCGGGTCGGTATAAGGCCCTCCAAGCACCTCGTCTGGAAGCATCCCATCGCGTATCTTTCCCCAAGCGATTTGGAAGCCCTCCGAATATTTTGGCTCGAGGTGAAGAGTGGACCGTTTCGCCCATCCTCCACTCACCGCAGAGAGCCGCAAGCCACCCCTCCCGAGAATGGTTTCAGGGGCTGCTGCCGTCCCATCAGATTTGTGCAGCAGAGAGACCCTGACCATCGGGAAATCCTTCCCTGTTCCGGGCCAACCAGCATGCGTGCCTCGAAACTCACGATGCACGCGGCTCTTCCGCAATGCTTCGAGAGAAACTTCAGGCATTTGGTGCTCGTATTCATCTGCAGTCGTGATCATCGCACACAGCTGGTCCTCAGTGCATGTGTCGAATGGTTCGTCTCCGAAGTTGTCGCCAGGGTTGTGACGGTTGTGCCAGATGCAGTTGTAGAGCGACACCATGCTGAAGTCGTCGAACGACGCTGCCACCGACCCAAACTTGAGGAGGAGACGATTAAGCCTCTGAAGTGTATGGACATAGGCCTTTGTATGCAACTCCTTCACTTCTGGGCAATGCTTTGAGTAGCTGGATGTCGTGGGATCGCAGCCATGCGCGAGTGTTGTGGCTATCTGATGTTCGGGCAGGGTCCCGCCGCCAATGTTCTTGGCAACTGTGGTAAAGATGTCGCCGGCACAAGAGCCGTTCCTCAAGTGCTCTCTCCTTACCTGTACAAAACTGGCCTCATTATCTACACTTTCCCTGCAGCTTTCATCTTTCCGCGCACACTCATCGGCAGCAACGGCCAGAATCGAGGACGAGGCAACGCAGAAAGCCAACAGAGGCCCGAGGCCAAGAAGGGCCATCAAGTTTGTTGGCACAGGGACAGCATTGCAAACAGGCAAGCTTGAGCCTTGGGCCGCATCAAGGCAGGTACAGGCAGAAGCTGAGACGCTGAGCCTCTGTGCGTGGCGCAGTGAGCTGAAACTGCTCTCAGTAGGAGCGCAGCGATGTTACTTGCTCGTACAGCTTCCTGCAAGGGCGGCTATCATTTCATTTAGCGAATCCGTGTGCACAAGACAGTGCCGGGTCAGGCGGCCAACTGCGCAGGTGTTCTTTCGTGTTGGCTCCGGTTGTTCTTGTAAGCGGTGTGACAACTTGCTCCGAAGATGTAGCTTGAAGGCCTCGAAATCTCATCGATGTCGGGCTGATTTGTAGCCAGCATGCCACCGCCAAAGGCTTGATCCTTAAGTCGAATCACGAGAATGTTAGCAAACAGGCCGGAGCTTTGCTGAAACAGTGACATGACTGTGGCACACCACCATGCAAGCCAAGAAGGCAAACGGAATGTGTATACCACTTAACTAGTTACTTACATACTTGCATACAACTGACGTGTTAACTGACTTGCTGGCTTACCTGTTTGCTTACTTACTTGCTTATTTACTTACATACTTACATACCTACATACTGCGATGCTACGTCTACTTTAATTTACTTGGTCATGTATGTACTATTTATCTAGCTAAATACATATACACTACAAATACAGATACATATACATATATACACATATATATATATAGAGTGCTACCATACAACTAGTCATTTGTTCAACTTTACTGATTATTGCTACCATACAATTAAACTAGCCATGGCCATAACAATGTGAGCAGCACTAGTAACAACCGTAATAGCAACAGCAGTGGTGATGACGATGATGAGGATCCTAATCTGATAATGATGACAATGCTGATGCTTCTGATGATGATCATGACGATGATGGATTGGGAGTTTCCGAAGATTAGGGGTACCTTATTTTGGGGTCCTTAGAATAAGGATCCTACTATTTAGGGTACTATATTAGGGTCCCCTACTTTCGGAAACTCCCGATTGATGCCTTGGGGGCTCCCGGCCTGCTGCAGTACTTGCAACTGCGTGGTTGGACTTCGCGCGAGCGGCTCCTCCCTCGCAGCAAACAGGCCATGCATTATGGGTTTAGGGGTTTAGGGTTTAGGCTAGGGTTTATACCTCTCGCATTTGTGCCTTCATGAGCTGGAATCAGAGCGTTTGCCCTGCCTCGGCTCCTTTGTCGCGCTTCTCACCTCCCGCGCCAGCGTGCCGAGCCGCCTCGGAACTGCTGCGCACCCTTTGTCGCAGTGGTTCTTACTCCCAGTGAGGCTCCTCGGATGAATGGCCATGCACTCCACCTCGAAGAACGCATACCTGCCAGCTTGATAGAATTCACGGAGAATCACATAGTGACATAGTGTCGACCCTAAACAGATGCCACCAGCGCACACTGGGTCATGATCCGAGACGTTGTGTGGTGGGTTGAGCACCTGGTGAAAACAGCGTGCTCCGCTGCGCTCCGCGCGCAGGTTCAAGTCCGACGAGAGCGACTTGGGCCTGGATTTGCTCCACGGAGCCATACTTCAAAGGCCTACAGGCAGAGAGACACTGGGTGTTGCGGCTCAGTGAGCAGGGCAGGGCACTCCTGCTTTGCTTAAGCTTCGGACTCCGCATGCTCTCCGCTGAACAGGACTCGATCTGTCCAGGCCTCTTCTTGGTTCCAAATCCCCCACAAGGTCCCAACAGAGAGAGGGAGAGAGAGTGCACCACTCTGTGCTGCAGACCGGCACCCGCTTCTTGCTGAATCCGGGGCCTGGCCTGGTGCGTGGCGGGTACTTCGAAACGATGGCTCACTCCACTATACCCCTATAAGCGCCGCCCAGCGGCACTGCGAGTTTAAAAGTTGGAGGGAAGGGCGGGCCCTGATGGGCGTCGGAGAAGGGTTCACGCCTGGGACTTCGCCCATCTTCGCCCCGACTACAGAGCACATCAGAGCACAGGGAGGCCAGCCACTGGGACAGCAGGCGCTCGTGGGGAACCTGAATCTGCGCGAGAGAGACAGAAAGCGCAAGGAGTTCGGACTTCCTAAGGCCCCCGCACTGAGACATCCGAGGCTCTTCTGCGGGAAGAGCGACGGCTGGGGAGAGTCCGCCATCTCCTGAGAGTGCTTTGGCACGTCCCAACCTCTAGGCCCTTTCCGTCCCTCCCTGCATCCTGGCTCAGTTGATCCAACTTCCACAGCTCCTTGTAGCCTTCCGGCTTGCCTCGGAAGAATCTCCCTGAAAGCAACACGAAAGAAGCGCAAAACTGCAAGGAAAGCCAAAGCTGACTCGCCGGCTCAGGGCTTGCAACGCATAAGCGTGGAAGTCCTGAGCCCCGGCTTCCCCGAGAATTTGCCGCGAGGGACAATGTCAACTTTGATCTTCTGTCCTTCTTGCTCTCCCTGTTGACTAACCTCATGTTGGTGTCCTGACAGCAAGACTCCGTAGAAAGAGCAATTTGCAAGCAGATTTCGTGGTTAGTACAGCTTAGCCAGGGCTGACCCCTATCGCGGTAGCGACAGTAGATTGAGTTAACAGACTTCAGGCTTCAATCACCCGGAAAGGGTCACAGAGCCCTTTTTGGTTTTGGATGCGCTTCGTGGATTGTCTCTCGTGATCGCGACAATGCGCGGCCGAGGCACCTAAGCCCTTCTGAGCCCTGCCAATAAAGCCCGTGCCCGTCCCCCATCAGGAAAATCGCCCGGTGAGCAGGAACAGGATAAACCTCGATTTGCCACAAAGATTTCTGCTGCAACACTCTTCATTTCTCTTGGATATCTTAGGTCGAAGCCATCTGATTCACAAGCGACTTGAACTTGATCTGTACACCGATAGTCCCCCGGGCTTTATGCAATAGCATCCATGCCCGAAAGCCGCAGATCCCCAGTTCCAGCCTCTGTCCAGCACTGCTCCAGTTGCTGGAGGCGCTGTTTCAGATCTCGCAAGCCATACCTGCAAGTCAGCACGGTTGAGATCCGACTTGTATGCCTGGCCCAAGCTGGACGAAGGGGATTTAATTTGCTCTGTTTCTTGTTTGCCAACATCGCTACCTGGCTCATCACTCTGCCCCAATCCGGCATGAAAACTCGCAAAAAAAAACATGCCAGGTCACACATGTCACACAACACTTCTACCTCTCAGTCTCTGCACTCACGGATTTCAGATCGACCCGAGCTGGCCTGGCCTGGTTGAGTTTGAGGTGGTCGCCGCCAAGTGGCAGTTCAGGAAGCAGAAGCTCCGGTCCTCGGCTTCTCAGGCCGCGCTTTGGGGGCGCAGCACAGCACGCGGGGCAGCACGCGGGGCCCGAGGGCCCGAGCCCAGAGAACAAAGCGGCACGCGACGGCGCCTTTGGAGCCTGGCGAAAACTCTGCTCCAAAGGTTTTTCCCAGAGCTTTCGGGCGTCCCTTGCGTCCCTTCCTGATTTGATCCTGGGGTCCATCGGCTTCTCTGCCATGCCTCTCAACGGCAAAAGGGCGAAGCCCTCTCTCCCTCTCCCTGCAATCTCGTGCTTTTTTGGGGTCTAGGCCGAAGTCACGAATGTGCTTCAGCAGGTGTGCTGGACAAAACACACAAAGCCTCGGTGCAAGAGAGGCGTGGCCAGGTGCATAAATTTTGAAGATGTTAATCGTGTTGAAGCTTTCCCTGACCGAATTTCGAATTCGGAAGAAGGATCCTGCACGGTAAGTTGTCTGAGCGCACAGCAGAAGGCCGAACAGGTACACAGGCTGGCCATACAGCACGTAGGCCTAAACAGTTCAAGGCCGCTAGAAAAAGCAGACGACAGCAGGGTTTGAGGGGCGAGCCCTGTGGTCAGAGGAGCCTCAGCTGGGAGCAGTTACCACCAGAGTGCGACTGCGATGACATGCGATGACGGCGCAACGCAAAGAACTGGGCGTCGAGCAGAAACTCTTTCCGGCTGGCAAAGGCCGTGAGTTCAGGGCACCTTCCCGTCTCTGCTCTGCTCTCGCAGCACAAGAGGCGGCGGTGTCGTGCCCTCCGTGCCCTGCCTAGGAGCAGCTCCACCCATTGCGCCACGGTTTCCGGCCAGCCATAGAAGGTCTGGTTCTTGCCTCGGCTCAAGAGGAGCTGCCAGCCGGGGCCGAGGAAGTCACCACGTGGGAATCATTCCAAGGCTGGCGCGAGATTCCTTGAAGCTGCTCGTGCCCTTCATAGCGTTCGAGGGCGTCAAGCTGATGATCTCCTGTCAGGTGCTCGATGTCTGAACTGACTCCCTGGGTCCTAAGTCGTCCTTTTAACGGGGCCCTGCATGATGCGATCTTTTTCTCCCGTCTCCAGGCCATGCTTTCGAAACATTGCGGGTGAACTCTAAAATCAACGCATTCACCACCTGGATGCAAGGAGGGGGCTCGACTGCTGGCACTCCTTGCGTCCTTGACTGCTGTGCAGCTCTGCGGCATTGGGTGCTTCGTCATGAGGACAGTGCCCAACTCCTGGAAACCTGAGCAACAGGCAATGGGATACCCTTCTGCGACGAAGCGTGGGAAAAGCTCCCGGTCGTTCAGAGAACTGTTGCGGGCAAGGCACTCGATCAACCGCTTCACCGAAGAAAGTTCGCCCAGGGCCGAGGCGCGCTGCAGCGGAGTCCAGGGATCTTTGTCTCCCCAGCATGCCTCGCATCGCAAGAAACTCCCCTGTTCCAGTCAAGAACTGCTGCCGGGCCACCCAAACGGGAGCAGCCAAACGAGAATCCTGCATGTCGAAATCCACTTCGACACCAGCAAGGCGACGCAGCTTCTGCTCAGTCCTGCAAGAGCTGTTCCAGGAGCGGCCCCGTGGAGTACGAGAAGGTATCCTCGCTTCGCAGCCGCATTTAAGTCAGCCCAAAAGGCTACCTCTGTGCAGGCTTCTGAAAGGCCAGACCAAGCATCGAAAACCGATTCCGGCGCACCCTGTAGCAAGAGGGGCTCCAGCAAAACATCAACGAGTTCGTCAGTCACCTTCGCATAAAATATAACATCGCTAAACATGATGGTGACCATGACAAAAAACGAAGTCATACTGCGAGACCCGCCTGGGACGAGTCGTAATACGGCTCTTTGAGAATTTCTTTCACGGCGTTCTTGTTGGCTAACAGGTTGAAGAGGGATCGGCCCACCTTATCTTGCTGCTATTCAACAAATGTTCAATGATTGAAAAGCACAACTCCAACATTGAAAGTCCGTCGCTAAAGTTTCCCGCAGCACGCTCTGCACGAGCTCAATGAACGGCCTCGCGGTGAAAAGCCGGCAGTCTCAGGCAGATTCTGTGCATCGGAGAAACCGTCGAAGCACAAACCATCCACACACTGCAACCCCGCAAGGAACGTCGGCCTGATCACGGCAGGAGCCTCTCTGAGCAGGAGAACGGCTCTTGACCATGCTCAGAGATGCTCCCCACATGCGCCTCTGCAACGTGCTCCTGTCGAAATCGAGGATTCACCAGCAAGACCCCACGCGCAAGATCTGGGCGATCAATAGCTGCTTGCAAGCCTGCGTGGGAGACGGCAGAGGATGCACCAAATTCTGAACCACATTCCCGACAAGAAACCAATCAGCGAGCCAAGAGAGTTTCCAATCCTCGGTGTCAAGACATGCAAACAGCCTGACCCTGAGGATGTTGTACTCATGGACTGCAGCCCTGAAACAGGAAGGCATCTTCTTTCACAACCTCCTCAAGGAAGTCGCAGACTTGCTCGCTCCAAGTGTAGATGTTGTACCTCGCTCCACAAAAAGCCTAATGGGACTAGTGTCGCTACTTGGGTCTCGGAGTGCAGGTCAAGTCAAGCCCATGACAATCCACAGTGGCAGTAGAGACAAGAAGCTCAGACAAGAAGCACAGAGCCAAGGGGATGTAGCTGCGGGACCTTGGCACCCGTGGTCAGGCCAAAGGAATGCACTTCCGAGGCTACACGATAGCTTCAAGTGTTCTGTGAATGCAACAGATACTAGCAATTAGCAAACCTGCTCATCCAAGCTGCCGAAACCACTTCTCGGCGCCCTGTAGACATGCAACATGAACATGAGTCATGGCCTCGTGGCTTGCGTCTTCGCATACATAGTGCCCACCTCCACCTCGAAGAAGCTCGGTGTCCACGACGCTCAAGTTTCTTCGACACTCCCCGTTTATGGCAGCAGCTTCCTGAAAGTGTCAAGTTCGTGTTACATCAAGCAAGATATGCTTGATGTCATTCTGACAAGCTTCAGGACTGCAGGGCTCTAGCCGGTCAGTGTAGCCGCTGCCCAGGAAGTCCAGTGCATAAACTCGAAGCCCTGCCTCGCGCAGGACTCTGTACCACAGATCGCAAAAGGCTTCCGTTGTGACTCGGAGCAGTCAGGCCTTGGCCAAATCAGGCAAGTTGCGACGCCAATGATCCGCCTCAGGAGGCGCTCTTCGCTTCGTCTGCTGCTTTGCTTCGCTTCGTCTGCTTCACAGTCATGCTTCGAGTCTAAACATCTCGCAGAAAAGCTGCGTTGACCAGCAACCCGTGGAGCAAGAGACCTTGGAAGCAAGAGACGAGAGCCACAGGATCACACTGTGGAGTCGGAGGCCCCAGCAACTTGGCCCGGTGTTGTCTTCTCCCAGAACCTGGTATCGCACCTGCCAGCTGCACTGCTGCTCCAAAAAGGCACAGCCATGCTCCTGGACCGCTCGCTGCAGCGCGGGCTGCCTGGCAGCCTCGCCAACTCCAAACTTGATTTCGGATGCCGGCCTCATCTCTGAGACCAAGACAGCACCTTCAGACCTTCATGTTCAAATGCTGAGACCCAGGCAGGACTGGCAGGAGGTACCGCAGGACGGTGTATCAAGAACACGGAAGAGCGATGCCAGCTTCCAAGCCCTGCACACCTGGATCGAAGCGAATGCCAGAAGAAAGCACGGCGAACCAACGCAGGTAGGAGGCCAGACGAAGAGGCAGGCTGCTCGGTGCCATCGTGACTTGGCTCTCATGTAGCTGGTAAGTGCTGAATTTCCACACGCAGTGAAGTCTCCGGACATGTTAGCCAATGCTATAACAGCTGAAGTACTATCGGGCTGATTGCTGTCATCTTGAGTTCTTGAGCGGAAGTGCAACGGCCAGTTCAAACAGCCTTAGCAACACGCAACACGACGGAGCTGTCACAGAAAGGAATCTCGCGCTGGCCTGCAGCCCAACAACTATCACGTCTGCTGCGCCGAGCTTAGCGACCTGGGCTGCAATGAAAATCTGGAAGCTTGCATCTGTCGATGTCACAAGCATCCAGAGGGCCAACGATGGCATCGATCTGCGAGTAGGCGACTATGAGTATATCAAGCCAAGCTGGACTGGCCAGTTGCCACGTCTCCCGGCACTCGAAATGCTTCCCAGATCTGCCCAGCAATCTTGAAGTCTTGAAGTCGTCACAGCGCTCATGAACATGTCCACCGCCCACGCGGCGGACATGCACAGATTCGGAGCCTGTTCTTGCCTCTGAGGCACGCTAAGCCGCTAAGTCCACGGCCGCAGCCTGCAGAACATCTGCAACGGCTGCCTGCGCTTCCTGGCCATCACGGGTGGAAAGCAAAAATTTCCAAGGCAACGACTGCGAGCCGACCTCTTCCAGGCCAGCTCCTTGGTCCTTTCGGTGGTCGCTAATGCCACCAACGTTCCAAGACAGCACGCCAATCTGATCAGGGCCATAGTGAGGAACGAGGACATTTGTTGAACGAGAGCTTGGTCTCTGGCCCGTGCCACCTTCCGGTTGCACACTCCGGCCTCTAAATTGCGAGAGTCACTACATCATCGCACGTGCATGGTCAAAACGAGAGACTGCCCACACACTGAGTTAAGGACCTTGGCTCCGGAAGATGTACTTTGCTCTGCTTCTTGCATGACACGACTTATCACCTACAGGATGCAATGCGACATCAACTCAAGCAATGGTCTCTGCTCCTCAACACCACAAGCCTCATGCTGCTCTTGCTTTCCCAGCCCGGTGAAATGGTCAAGATATCGGTCGAGAGGAATGCCTTCGACCTGCAGATATCCCTAGCGCCTTGGTCCAATCTTGCGCAGAACATGCTGCCTCCAGACCATGGCAACCAAGGCCGCAATGCCATGAAACCTGCCCAAGCAGCAACAACCGTATGGATCGCCATTTGTGGATTTTATGGTTAGGATGCTAGGATGCAGCATGCTTCCCTTTCGTCTGCCATGCCTCGGGCAGCTTTTTTCTGGACCCGGCAGTTGTGCCCGCGCCTCGGAACTCGGAACACATACAAATGACAAAGTTTTGACATTACTCAGGCATGTTTTGTGGGCTCGTGGCAGCAACCCATGCCAATGTCCAGAGGCTTTGGATGCTGTGTCCAATATTATGCTGAAGAGCTTTGTCATTCTCAGTGCTTCATGTCAGTACTGCCACTGCCTTGTGTGTACCTTAATCGCTTTAATAGCATGCAAACGTTGCTGACTGCGATAATGTGTGGATTCATGTGGTGCACAGGTGGCACCGCTATCGAAACTCTGTGCTTTGCACAGGTCCGAATGCTCCACTGCAGCCTTTCTTGCATGCTCACATGACAAACACAACCCAAGCACTGCAGCACTGCTGAACTGCAGATCATGAACACCACGCCGCACCTCACAATGCTAGTTGCAAGCTGAATCCCACTGAATCTGTTGGTGAGTTGGCACTACCCAAGAAAACCTCATCAGTCACATTGATGCATTCACCTGTGCAGTCTTGTCAGGATCACTCGGGATCTGCCCCCATTCCTGCATCCGCTGCAAGTTGTTGCCGACAGATGACAAACAGTCTCGGCACAACTTGCAAACATCGGGGCCCTCACCCCAGCTTGGCTGGGAGGTTCCACGAAAGAGGAAGGTGATTGAAAAGGGACTTTTTCGTACTTCCAGTGTGGCTCTGATCACCGCAACTGGCTATGCACCACTGAGTTTGAGGATGAGAAGCATACTAACTTCTGCATTGCAACCGGGCTGCTACTATGAAAGCGTAACTCCATGATTCTTCGCAGTGGAATTGCTAGCAGCTACTGGGTGCCGGGGTTAAGTCGACGCAGGTTGTGTGAAGTCGGCTCCCCCCAAGCTCACGCCCAGATTCGCGCGAAGTCGACCCATCCGCAAAAAGCCGACTCACACACTGGGATCTGCAACTACACGCTGGTTTTTGAAGGAGCACAGCCCAACAGGTCAAATCTGTGCGTGGCACGAGACTCTTCGCACAAAGTGAAGCAAAGGTGCACTGAAACAAACAAAGACTGCAACTGCACGCCACGTTCTAGTGGGAGCTATCCAGGCCTCGAAACGAGCGGAAACTCCACGTGCACGCTGGGTTTCAGGAGCTCTGTTTGATCATGGTTGCAAACCGCACCCTCACTATTGGTGCAGCCTCCTCTCCTTCGGGGACGCACAGGTTGGGGTTCACGGCTGACAGATGGTAAACTACTGCCAAGCGCCACAGTCCGACCCGTAAAACATCCCTCCAAAACCTGGGTTTTACAAGGGGCCCAGAGGTGGCCCTACGCGAGGCCCGCGCGAGGTTGCGCGAGGTCCGCGCGAGGTAGTGGTCGGACGCATCTAAGCTTTAACCGAGCTTGTCAAGCTTCGTCGGTTGGGGGTCGCACACGATTGCAATTCCGACTACATTCCAAAGCATTTACAAACACAGCTGTGCTATGGGAATCCCCATGTGCTTGCCGGGGTGACCTCCAACCAAATGTTCTTACGAGCTTGTATGCAGAATCCCGCGCGAGACGATTTTTGAGAAACACATCCATGCATATGTGGAGCTTGGCGTTTTCAGTTCGAGTTTCAATGTCGCCACACAACTGGCTCCCAAACTCTAACTCGGAATCCCCATGTGCTTGCCGGCGTGAGATGACTTGCAGCTAGATGCTCTTACGAGCTTGTATGCGGAATCCCCATGTGCAGGCCCGCGCGAGACGACTTTACACAAGGTGAGACGACTTAACCCTTCTACCCAGTGCAGTGGCATTTGCCAGTGTTGAAAGCTCCAGGTGGCCTGGACATGCTCACTGCTTCGGCCATCAGACGTGCCAAGACCGAAACAGAGGGTGTGATGAAGTAGGCGAACACGCCTTTCTGGGATGTTGGATTCAACGGCATGTAGAGAAGTCCAGTTTCGTAGTCGCCCCACCAGACATCCTCGAAATCATCTCATCAATCAGCCTTCGCTGATGTAATCAAGTCGAGTCTGTCACCATAGACGAAAGTCGATTCCTTCACCGCAGGGTTGTGATGTGCTGTAGCTGCGCATAGTGCGCCGCAGAGCCTGGTACACGCAAATAAATGTACAAACCGCACATGATCACAAGGACATATGCCGCCATCATGTTTGGCGTCGCACCATGGGCTTGAACCGTTAGTTTCCGAGGGACCTCTAGGGAACCCCAGGGCCTCTGGGCCTCTCACACAGCACAACGCACAGAGCAGGCATGCTCCACACTTTTCACTCTGCTGTTCTTCAGCAGTCCAGGTCTTGAGCCAAACCCGGCACGGCTCGAGGCTTTAGTGCACAGCTCTCTGGACTTGAAACACTTCACAGCTGGTGAGCACTAACAGCGAACTTGGGCTTCAGCTCTCTAAACACTAGAACTGGCTCCTGATACCTCTTAGGTATCCCGCTGTGNGGCGAAAGCGAACAGGCTTGAGTCACTTTACAAACACTCCAAGCGTCCACAAAGCTCACTCCGAGGTCCGGGCGGTACGACCGAAAGGCGGACCGACCGACCGACAAACCAACAAAAAAGGGGTTTCGAAAACATGCAGAATGGTTTCGATCCATGCTTTCACCATGCCAAAAGAAATCGCACTCACATGACATGCAAAACAAGGCTGTGCAAAACTTTCCAAAGCAAGTTCAAGTGCT
>BGNK01003973.1:9415-62485 GCA_003297005.1 Symbiodinium sp. clade A Y106
TGATATTGTGGCCAGAAATGCTGATGGAACCATTCCCAAGCAAACCCCGCGCATTTTCTCCACGAATTGGACTTGGGATCGCTTTTGGCCGAAAGAAGTTGGCACGGTGGAACACAATACGGCGGCCGGTTTTAGTTGGGGTTTATGGGCTTTTCAGGTTTAAGGGGGTTTAGGCTTTAGGGATTTTTAGCATGTCGTAGTTTAAGGATTTTCATGCAGGGTCCTGAGGAGTTGGCACTACCATATGCTCCTGGGGATTTAGGGGTTGTACTTGGAGGGGCAGGGGACTTAGTAAGAAGGTTATCAGTAAAGTTCTAAGTACCCTAAATGGAGTTACCCCAATTATAACCCTACTTATAAACGACTTACTAAGTCCCCTGCCCCTCCAAGTAGGTCTTAAGGGTTGAGGTGCTGTCCTTCTCCGAGCAGACCTAGCTCTAAAGCCTCAACCCTCCGGCCCTCCGTGGAGGTTCATGGGTAGTTATAAGGGTTCCTTTAAGGCTCCCTTTAAAGGGGTTTATAGGGATTCTATAAGGGTATAGCGTTTAGGGTCTACTTGGAGGTTCATGGGTAGTTATAAGTGGGGTTATAAGTAGGAACTATAGTTATAACCCATATTAAGGAAACTTATAATCCCACTTATAACTGCCCATGAACCTCCAAGTACAGTCTCCAACCGTACACCCGCAACCCTCAGCCCCAAATAATCTTTCAACCCCAAACCCGAACACCCTCAGACCACTTCAATATACCCTAAGTCAGCCCCGGAAGCCTGAAGCTCTACAACCTGGACCCTAAACCTCAACTGAAGCCCAACACCCACCCAAATTTCACGGCTTAGCCGACTTTGCAGGCGGAAAGTGAGAGAAGGCCCTCTAGCGAAAGCCTAAGCCCTCGCGATCTCGGATGGTACAGAGGTGGGCCCCTCCTATTCGGCTTGCCGCGAAAGAGGACTTTGGAAAGCCCACGTACTTTTACATAGTTTTGGGTGTAGTGGAATTTAGGCTTTCCGGGTTTCAGGGTTTACGGTTCGAGAAGAGTGTAAGCCCCAGGGGATCTTGAAAGTAACGATGAACTTCAGTTCGCGACGAGGCTTCTAGTATATCTACCATTTGCTTAAGGGCCCCCAAAAAATAAAAAATACTAATCCGTTATAAGAATACTATAGGGATTATTATTGTTTATCTTTTGGGGGCCCTTAAGCAAATGGTAGATATAGACCCTAGGAGGGCTGGAAAGATCAGGGCCTTTCGTAAGCAGTTGTCCATAGGGGTGATGGGTACCCTATTTCGGGTTACCAATCCTTGGGTTTCCTAAAAAGAAATATGTGTATGATGATTACTACAATACACCCCAAAGCCCTATTCTAGTTTGTCCCTGTGCTAGTTAGTAAGGCCTTGAGCCGCAAGAACATGAGCGTCAACAGTATCATGTCGAATACCTTTGCTGTTGTTCAGTCTCCTCAGCGTAGTTTTCAGACTATGTGTTTGGTATGTTCTTTTACCCCCTACTCCAAGAAGAGTTGGCGATTCGATTCAGGGCTACATAAGTGCAGGAACAGCCCGGGGAAGAACCCCTCGCTGAAGCTTCACGGCTTCATGGTTATGTTTATGGGTTTAGAACTGAGAGTGGACAGCTACAAGCGACCCCTGAAAATGGCTGACTTCAAGGCCAAAGGCTGGTTTTGCAAAGCCCCTTACGTGAACCTCGCTGTGCTGAAAGAGCATGGGGCGTCGAGGTGTCGCCCAGTGGTGCTGCGCGACACCCATCTTCTGCCGGCGCAAGCTTTTCTGCCCCCCCCTCCTCCCCTTCCAGCACCAGAAGCCGCTCGCACAGCTGGCGCCGTTCTCCTGCCCGCTTGTCCCCTTACCCCCCACGGCACGGCGTGCCCGTGTGGATGGCTGGTGCCGGAGAGCTTGGTGCTTGCCATCATCGGTCGCGGCCAACTGATGTTCAGGGACAGGTTCTAGCTGAACCTGTAGAAACATGCCAACGCACGCGCTTCGCCACATGGGTTGGTCGCCACAGTGTTGCTTCGCTTCGCAGTGTTTCGGAGCATGCGATGTGTCCATGAACCCTAGGGGTTTCGGGAGAAATGGCATGGGCTTTAGGGAGAAGTGTTCGAGGTGTGCTATCATGAATTACAAGATGCTCTCGATCCTACACCCTAGAACCCCAAACCCCTTAAACTCCCTAACTTCCAAACCCTTAAAAGCCCTAATGTAAAAACCTGATTAAGAAGCTCTGGTCCTATCCATATGAAGTGGCCTAATAAAGACCCAAGTTTCCTTAATCAGGCACCTGTATCTTGTTTAAATCCTACACGGGGTTCTGGTATCTCTTGAGATGGTCTTCGTCCAGGGTTCGGATCGAAACCTGACCAAAAGCCGGGGTCTTTTCGGTGGTTTTGACGGTTTGAGGATTCAGGGTTTAGGGGTTTAGGGGTTTAGGGTTCAGGGTCCATGCAATGTGAACGTTGCTGATTACTTATGATAGCCTATGAGAGAACGTTGTGTCTTTCTGGCCTTATATCATTTGGTTTAATTCCATAAGTTTGATTTTTTGTTAGGCCCGATTATTGATTGAAGAAGAAAGATTCTGGGGGTGATTCTTATAGGGGCCGGGTCCTTGGAGTGGCAGTCCTGCCACTTAGGGTCTTTACAGTGTGGACCCTGAGCTCTGGGTGCTAAGAGTTCAGGAGATCTGCATATACTTTGTACAATGGAGGCCTTAATGATTTGAAGGCGAACCAGACAAAGGTTTTGAGGTAACAAACCTACAGCCATAAACTCTAAACATCCCGAAACCTTAAGACCCTCAAACCCTCAAACCCTAAGCCGTAAAATCCTTATACGTCCTTTTAAGCCTGTTTAACATGGGAGCCCTAAGGGCCCCTAGACCTGGAACCCCCGAAACCAAATTTTTTTAGCATGGCCATTGCAGGTGCGCATTCGTGCTACGCGTTTGCGCCATGCGCGTCTTTCAGACTTCTGCTGAGTTTGTTGTTGTCGTGCGTGGCGTGGTCAATATGTCAGAGAGCCTCTGCTTTGTGTGTTATGACATTTTACTGTTTCTGGTTCCGCGCATGAAGGTGTGATCCTCAGCCACCACAGTCAAAGCAGCGTGTGTTTTGCGAAAACACGATGACAGGATAGCAGAGTTGTCAAGAAGTTCAAGAAGGGCGAAGCTTGTCTGTGTAGTTGCGGCTGCGAGTACATGGTGATTCTGCTTGTGGTTGATGCGGCGACGTGCTGTCTTCTATAGGACTCCGTGGCAGTCATGGCTAACCGGGATCACCTCGTGTGACACTTAATTGAGTTTCTGTTGCGTTTGATGCTGTTGAGCTGCTGGCCCAGTGCTGAACACTTGGCGGTTTTTGTTTGGTCGGTTTTGGTTTTGCGTCGTGCCATTAACAGTTTTGGATACCGTAGCGCCGGCAGCGCGTCGACCAACGGTGGTTCCGGCAAGGGTCTTAGCGGGCTTACCATTGTGCAGTCGCAGCGATGTTGTTTCTGAGGATTGGTTCGTTGAATGCGCGCATTTGGCTTGGATGCAGACTCAGGAGCATTCTCAGATCTCTTCGACGCTGCCATCTGCAAGAACTTCTGCGGATGTCCTGGTCTTAGCTTTCGAAGTGTGTAAGTGAATGGGCGTGAGTGGAATGCATTGCACGGGTTCCGAGGCCAGCTTCATGTTCCTGGTCTTAAGAAGCTCAGTTGGTTGGTGGTTCCTTTTTGAAGATCAGGCCTGGCAAAGGAGGAGGTGTGGCATGGTCATCTTGCTGCGCATCCTGCAGCGAACTAGATATTCTCAGATTGCTCCTGCGTTTAAATTTTAATTTAGTGTTCTGCTGCGCCGCGCGCTTTTTGATTTTAAAAGGACCGTGCTCGCCTTCTCGGCTTGCGCGGTCAACGCGTCGGGGAAGCCTCGCACCCGGGGCCTCCAGCCAAGAGCACACATGAACCAGTTTCTGAAGTTGTGTCATGCTTCGTTGCGGTGCTTAAGGACCTGAAGCGCAAGTTCCAGGAGCCCGCCGAGTCAGATTCAGACTACTTTTCCGCAACGGAAAGTGCACCCTCGGACTCGGAGGCTGGTAGCGCCTGCAACTTGCAATGGCTTGCTTCGTCAGGGAAGTGTGTGGGCGGTATGTGCACCTGCCAGGTGAGCTCGGGCAACGAAGAATGTGATGGCAACACTGCCACGCTTTTTAGCTGTTTTGCTCGTCGCAACTGTTTTGCCAGGCCCTCTCGGCCTCTTGGCATTGCTCAAGCCGGAAGCAGCGAAGTTGGGCAGGAGTCGCGGGGGAATGGGTGTCTTGTCTTCATGCCAAACTCTATGCCGTGCTCAAGACGCAGGAGAGTCGGGACTAAGCGTGCCAAGGAGGCGGCAAAGAGCCGCCTTTCTGGGCTGGGCGATCTGGCAGTCCACAATCCTTTTTACTTTGCCATGAACTCTGTAACTTCAAGCCAGGCAATGCAGAAGCGTGCGCTCAACTCAGTGTGTGGCTTTGTGCATGTATGTAATCCATAGATTTTCTGACTCGATTTGCTACGACATCAGGGAAGCTTCATTGTTGTGCTGGCCCGGCTGGATCAAAGAAGCCAGCAGCACAGCGTCCGCCGTTTTGTGGATGCTTTGCTGGGCCTGGGGGCAGACTTGTTGAAGGGGGATTGCTTGGAGAATGAAGTACTTGTTCTTGGGAGCCGCACGACTGAAGGACGCTGCGCTGGAGAGTTTTCTACACGGTAAGTCGCTGCCCCCACCAAAAGAACGGACTCAAGAGTAAACATTTATACTTCCTTCTAAGCATTTAGGGTCTAGTGCCCACATATAATGGAACTTTCAGCCCCCCGCAAGCGCGAATTCAAGAGCCAACCCTAGATCTCTAGAGGATGGACCTGCGGCTTCACGAGTTGCCCCCCTTCACACTCATGTCCGGCCCTTAGGGTTTAGGCTGCAGGGATGTAAGGTTTAGGGATTCAGGGTTCAGCTGTGGGCAGCTTGGGGCCTTGAGTATGAGAATAGAGCTGTTTTGCTGTTTTCGTTGGGGCCTGTGTTATAGCGTTTTGTATGGCTTGAGAGCGGCCTTACAGGGTTTTGGATTCAACATAGAGATCTTGATTCTTACATAAAGGTATGTGTTACAAGGTTTCAAGAGGCCCATCTAAGGGTTTTAGTGTTTAGTATGATCATGTCCTGCCAGAGGTCGGGGTATTTAGTGGCAATATTCCGTCAGAGCACCTACAACAAATATGCTATAACACACCCCAGAGCCCACTTTATTCCCAGACAGGGTATCCGCTCATAAGACGGGTTGAAATGAAGCTTTTTCTTAGCGTAACCATCTTTTGGATTCCTTAAACGTGGCGTGAGTAGTTCCCAGTACTGGGCTTGTTTAAAGAACAAACCCTAAACCCTAATCTGGGTTTTGTCTTGATACAGGCTGTTCCTATGTAATGTGTGGAATGGGGTTTTCAGGGCTTTATAGCATCTTGGGTTTTCAGGGCTTAGGAGTTTCGGGTTTAGGGTCGAACACTGCACGGGTGCCTGCAAGATTAAGATAAGGCTTGGGAGAAGATAAACCGGTAGTAAAATGTAGGGGCTGCAAGCCTGTAATCGGGTGTGAGGATAAATTCCAAAGCCTAAATCCCAGACCCTAGGCTTACGGTGTTGCATTTACTAGGTATCGATTTTGTATATATTTTTTGGATTCCCTTATGGCTTAACATAGAGCGCTAACTATCATTATTTGGTGACTGATGAAACCGACACTTAGTTCAGGGCTTACTTGTGGCTGGCCCAAAAGATCTACTTGTTGTAAAGAAACAATATATAGAAACCATAAGAAGGAGCCCAAAAAAGGCAGGTCTTTTCGGCTACTTGGAGGTTCATGAGTCATTACATGTGGGGGAAAAAGGGGACTTGTAACTTCATTTATATCTAAGCATGAACCTCCAACTACAGGTAGAGTTTAGCGCTTCGGGTTTCTGGATCTTGCGCTCTGAGCCGGGCCCCTTCATGAGCTCTGGCTTTCGGCTCAGGTTTCAGGGGCCCTGACCTTCGTTGAACATAACTTGGTAACAATAATAACAACAATGCTAGCAATAAGAAGAAGAAGACTATTAATACTAACAAATAATCTATATATATACACACATACGCGTGCATAAGCCCATGAAAGGCTACAGACCTTCGCCCGAAAGATGAAGCCTCGCTTGCAAAGTCCCTTGATCATTCTCGAGTGGTTCCTAAAACCTCCGATAGAATACAACACCTTCTAGTAGAACCGTTGAAGCCCTCCCCCGACGTTTCGTAGAACCCTTGTTGTGGACCCCGATAGTAGAACCCTGTTTGTAAAGAACCATGCTTTAGCCCTTACGGAGCCATTTTGGAATCTAGACTAGATCCTCCAAGTAAAAACCCCCAAAACCTTAAACCCTACACTGAAGGGCCTCGCGCACGTACCTGGCCCTGGCCGTGAAGCGCTCGAGTCTGGCCGCCTACTTCGGCTCCTTGGGACGCGGAGCTAGGGAGCTGTAGCACAAGGCTTTCAAGGAACAGGAGACAATACAAAGCCTAGATAGTTACCAATATTACTCCTTTGAGTTCCCTATTGTACTTTTTACTATAAAGGAGCTTATTTAAATCATTAAGGCCAATACATTAGCTAAGGCATACGGGTTTTTTGATGTGTTACGGCTTCGGGGTTGGATTGCATAGGGCTGAAGCCTACTTGGGCCCATCGGTATATTTGGCAAGACGTTTATGGCGTGCCCAAAGCCTAGGCTCTACACCTTGCCAGCTGCAAACCTTAAATCCCAAACCTTAAGCCCTAAGCCCTAAACAGCAAACCTTCCAATGATACCTGGTGCTGGAAAGCTCTAGAAGGATGCTTGGGGTCGGGGGACTTAGTAAGTAGGGAACTCTACTAGAGCTATAATTACAATAACAAGGATCCTAATTAGGGTTATGATACTTACAAGCGTATAGGATAACTACTTACTAAGTCCCCTGACCCTCGAAGTGGGGCCCTAGTTACTTACAACAACCAGTTATAGTGCTTGTACCCCAACAAAGATACGCGTACTTACACTTACTCATAACCCCAACAAAGGTTGATAACCTGACTTACCGAGTCGCCTCATACTTCCCAGAAGCGCTGAACTCTTAAAGGAACCCTTACCGGAAGGGAGCCTCTCCTCCCTGGATGTCATGGGCCGGTACTTGTTTTCGATGTTGTTAAAAGTGGGTTTGGGGTTCGGCAAGGCTTGGGTGAGGGTTTCGAAGGGCTCCCTACAACTTTCGACCCTAAAGCTCGCACCCTAAAACCCCTCATAAAACCCTTAGACAACCCAACTAAACCCCATAAACCCTTTCAACCCTTATAAAAACCTTATAGAAATTTCAGGGCCAACCCCCAGAACCCTTACAACCCTTATAAATCCCTTTGTAAAAATCTTAAAACTCTTCAGAACCCTTAGAAATCCCCTGGTAAAAACTCTGAGCCAAGGGCTGCGTCCCGGAGATCGCTTGGAGAAGGTCGCGGGAAGAGATGCCTCGGATATTCGGCCCGGGAGTTTCCTGAGTTAAGTGAGAGAAAAATGCACTATAGGGTATACTCTAACAGACTGCAATGTACTATAATACAATAATGCACGAGGATATAGCATGATGCACTATAAAATACTATAATATACTAGAAGAAATGGTGGTTTCAAGGGAGTTCATCAAAGGGTGGTGTTTTAAGGATTTTTGATAACTGCCAGAAAGGGCTTTTGATGAGAATAAGAAGGGTTGTGACGAATCTTAGAAGTGGTTTTAAGGGCATGTATGAGTTTTGGTGGGCTTGAATGAGGTTTTACGGTGGTTTCATTGAGGTTTAGGTAGGTTCGTATGAGTTTTAGAAGGTGTGTTGATCAGTTTTGGAGGTGCGCTGCTGATTTTTGGAAACATGTTTAACGAGTTCTCGAAGGTGTTTGTATGAGTATGCCTGACTTTTCACGAGTTCTAGAATGGTCATTTCTTATTTTCTTATTAAGAATCGTTTAAGAGTCCTTTATTTTTCGATTACCTGTGCTAAAGTGTTTCAACCCGTCTTGAAAGTCTGCATTGGGTCTTGCAAGTTGTTACAGTGTGTTGTACAGGTATAAGAGTGTTTGTATGGCTTGTTTGTTACGGGCCCTTAAAGCCCTTCATGAATGGTCATGGCATGCGGCGAGCATCGCTTCGTGAGGCGGAGACAAGATCCACTAGCCCACTCAAACCTCAACCGTCAAATAGCTAGGTTTCTGAGGAGAGCTTCAGCAGATTGGGGAATATGTGGCCCCAACTTGGTTCCTGAGTAGTACGCTTTTGCCATTTTTCCTTTCGGGTTCCCCCTTACTAACACCAAACGTTAGTGAAAAGGGTACCCTTATTCTTAAGAGGCCATTCAGGAACCTAGATAGACCAGGAATGCGACAGCTGGATCCCCTAAACTTCCCGGGGCTAAGCCCTCAACCCACGCCTAGTAAAAAAAACTCAGACCCAAGAAGCCCGGAAGACCCCGTCAGGGAAATTAGTGAATACCCCCAATCTCCTACTTCAGGGGTTTAGGGTCTATGGGTCGGCCCATTGACGAACCTCCGACATCAAACCCTGTGACGAACTCTTCGTAGCCTTAGTAAACGCTACGCAGCCCGCAAAAGAATTATGAAAAACGGTTGGCTCAATGAATTTAGTCATAGTACGAACATACCAATGCTGACACCGTTACTATGACTAATGCAAGCAATAATGTTGACATTAACGAAGATAACAAGAACAAACTCTAAAGCCCCCTCATAATCCCAGCGAAGCCTCTGCGACTGAGGAGCTGGATCCACGAGCACTAAGAGACTCGGACGCAATGGCTCTTCAAAGACTAAGAAGCAACATACGTGAAAAGTCATAGTCCCCTTGAGTCCTGTGCGCTCTGCCTGTTTTTTTTGGAAGCAGCGGTGTATGGATGGCAGCGTAACACGGGCCTTACCCGCCAGCCTGATTCACAGTTCTGTGTGCATATATACATATATATATATACATACATACATGCATATATATATATATGTATGTGTATATATATATATATGAGTATGCTGTATGTAGATGTGCTGGGTATATATTTAATGGCTTTGTAGATATGATATTGGTTGGAGATTGATGATAATCTGTTATACAGAGCCTGGTTCAAAAGGCTGCAGGTGGCTTGCGGCTTTTGTATCTAAGTGAGCAGACATTCGCATGTTCTCCAACTGCAGAGAGATCAGCAAAACGTGCGGGTCCAGAGCTCGCAGGCCTTCGGGGTTACAGAGCTTGTGGTGGTGTGGGGTCTCGGGTTCAGATATTTAGGGTTCGGGGAGCCCCGAACGGAGACCGTTTCAAAGGGACGGTAGTCTGTAACGAGCGTGCCTTTAGCTATCGGGCTTGCCCCGGGGAAGGTGCGGTTTTCAGCGTGCAGTGCCAACAAAGACAACAAAGAAACTACACCAAAGCAACTAGAAGAAAGCTTTAGGGTTTGAGGTATGGGAGTTTCCGAAACTTAGGGTACCTTATTTGGGGGTCCTTATAATAGGGATCCTACTATTTAGGCTACTATATCAGGGCCCCCTATTTTCGGGAAACTCCCGTATACAAACAGGAAGCCAAAGAAGCGACGCCTCTTGCCAACACCTCAAGCGTTGAGCCTTGGACACTGTGCCACGGCCATGCGCCTTGCAAAAGCCTTACATGTTGAATTCTTAACCCCTGAACCCTGAGACCTAAACTCAACCCTCCAGCGCTTTTAGGGGACAGCCGGTGTTCGTAATGTAAGAACCTGATTAAGAAACCCTGGGCCTATAACCCCAAAATAGTAGGATTCATATAAGGAGCCCTAATAAAGGCCCAAGGTTCCTTAATCAGGTTCCTACATTATGTTGTCCCTTGGGGGTTTCCTAAAATAGGGGACCCTAATGTAGTGCCCCAAATAATAGGATCCTTATTATAAGGACCCCTACATTACCAAAAAGTCTCAAGCTCAAACTCAACAGTGGTAGCCCTCGTCAGGGTCTGCTCTTGCAGCCGAACGAGTGGAGCTGGCATTTGCGAGGAAGCCCGTTGGACCTTCATATTGGCTCCTTTAAGGGGTTTTATTTATACTTGTTCCTTTAAGGGGGTTTATTTACACTTGTTCCTTAAAGGGGTTTTGTTTATGCTTGTTCCTTGAAGGGTTTTTTATACATACTTGTTCCTTTAAGGGTTTTTATTTGTACTTGTTCGTTTAAGAGTTTTTATGTATACTTGTTCGTTTACGAGTTTTTATTGTATACTGGTTCCTTTACGGGGCTTTATTAAGGGTTACAAGGGCTATATACGGCTCTTGGGAGTTGATTTGTGTGTACGTTTCGTTTGGATGATTGTTCCTTTATGGGGATCCTTTTCTATCGAAGCCTGAACAACAGTGCCGTTCCTTATTCCTTACAGCTCCTGTTATAGTTATAGTACAAAATACCCGAAAGCCCTATTCTATTTCTTGAGACCCCCGGTACATTGCATCGTCGATCCTTTGCAGGGCGTGTTGGGCTTATTCATTGCTGTAAGCCGGGTGTAGGGTTAACAGTCCTCATCATAAGGAGCCTCTCACTTCAGTGAACCCTCATTCTCGGAAACTCCTTGGGATCTCTATCCCTAAACCCCTAAACGCTTAAAGGATTATAGTATCCTTGCAGAATCCTATAAGGAACCCTTAAAGGAACCCTATAGATTCCTGAAAGGATCTCTACCATCCTTACAGTTTAGTTCTTGGGGCTCCGTTATGTGAAGCTCCGGCACATGGCCTTAAGACTGTACTGTACTGGGTTGCTTATATCTTGGCATTCTTCTGAATCTTTTATCTTCAGCTTCCTTGGATACTACCTAGACCTAAACCCTAAGATTAGGAAAAGAAGCTGGATATCTAGATTTTCATACGGCTGTTGACATAAATCCTGCATGACCCAGAATGATAGACCATAATTCCCATAGTTTAGGGTCCTTAAGGTCATGCAGGATTTGTATCATCAACAGTATCTCTATATCTCTTTATCTTGATTGCTACATCTCTAGGACCACCCTAAACCCTAAACCCTAAACCGTGGCAGCATAAGAAAGGAGTCGGGAATCCGGACTTCGGTGTCCCGTGTCGGAAGGATGTGGCGCCAGACTGTAAGTCCAGTCCCCCGAAACCCAAAGCCCTAAACTACTGTTGATGGACAAAGTCCTGCATGACCTTAAGGACCCTAAACTATGGGAATTATGGTATATTCCTTACAATGGGTACCCATTATAAGGAATATACCATAATTCCCATAGTTTAGAGTCCTTAAGGTCATGCAGGATTTTGTCCATCAACAGTATGGGCGCCTGAAGAATGACCAATACAATCCGCTACGGTTCCTTAACCTTGGTAGCTGAGTGGATACACTTTACACTTTTTTGGTGATAATTTTACCACTATAAAACTATAAGTGTACACTTTTCGCCGCTGATGAACTCAGCAACTAAGTAACGTAGCTACACTGTCATATGCCCGAAAGCCATGTTCTAGTTATCAAGGCTATCAAGGCCCGTATTTTCGACCCCAAGCCCTGAACCTTAAACCGCCAAGCCCTAAGCCCGTAACCCCAAGACCTCAACTAGGTAGGGCTTTGGGACATTTTATATTTTCCCTTACTGGGCTTAAGAGGATCTTATTTACTAATATGTTTCAAAAGCTTTAAAAGCCCCACCTAGTCAACCTATTTGCTTCTGAAAGTCGGTTGAGGTTGATCTTGAAGGTTTGTTCGCCGCCGTCGACGAGCATTTTTAGGTGTCGGGTTCCGTGGCGCACGGGCCCCCTTAACAGAAGTATAGTAGAATGTACTGTAGAATATACCCCCAAAATAGTAGAAATATACCGTAGAACATACCCCAAAACCTTATGCTCCTTGTGAAGGCCCCGAAATTGGGTCCGAGAGTTCATATGGGAGTTTCCGAAAATAGGGGAGCCCAATATAGTACCCTAAATAGTAGGATCCTTATTATAAGGACCCCCAAATAAGATACCCCCATTTTCGGAGAACTCCCATATCAGTCCTAGGGTCACCTCGAGTCACAGCCATCAAGACGCTCTGCAGCCGTCTAAAGAAGGCCACATAGGTAGTTCTCTAAGTTAGGGTCCTAGAAACGGCCCTAATTCAGAGAACTACCCGCATGGTCCAGAAGAGACGCTGTACGAAATTTCTCCGCGGTCTAGCCCAGCTCCTTTCGTGGTGCGACTCAGGCCGTTTGGAAGGTTCATACGTACTTAGATTGGAAACTCCACCTAGCTGCCTTGAAAGCCCAAAGCCCATGAATCAGGCAAACTACCGTATGTCAAAGAGACCCCAATCCATTGATTCCGCTCATGCTTCTGGATGAAGTGATTCTGGGGAAACAAGCTTAACGACCCTTTAAATGCCCAGAAAGCCCTAACAGCCTATGTGCCTGTGGCACTCAGCCAGGAGATCGCTGGAGGATGCCGAAGAAGTGGCCTCCATCCGCATCCAAGCCACATGGTGCCTCGTGGTCTGAAGCAAGAGTTTAAGTCAATAGTGTTCTAAAAGGGTTAACTCTTGATGAGGCTGATTAAACATTTAATTTCAACTTAAGTCAGAGGTGTTTTAAACGGGTTTTGATGAGGCTGATAAGCGGTTCTTGTTAAGACGTGTGCGTTGCTTGGTTTATGTTGCCATACTAAGGGGAGCACGTTAGTTACTGCATGACCCGATCATGGTAACTTTCAACAGGTCTCGGAGAGTGCTGCTGCAATCGCTGGGCCAAGGGGCTCGTTGAAGGAAGAGGGTGGGTTGCAGCTTATTCTCCGGGGCACACTAAGTACCCTACTCGGGGATACCCTGCTTATAACCTTCCTTTCACCTCCTTACAACGTCCCATGAGACTCTAAGTAGGATTCCCTCATTACTACTCTGAGTAGGTTTTGGGGTTCAGGCTGTAGGGTGGGCAGGAGGACGTTCGCCGCCGTCGGAGAGGAGCATGCCCTGAGACGGGGACCCTAAACCCTAAACCCGGGTTTAGGGTTTAGGGTGTTTGGAGATGATCATACACTGCCCGCTCGACGAGCTATTGCTTCAAAGCAGCTCACGATCTTCGGATGCAAGACGGCCCTCCTTGAGGAACCCGCCATGTTGATGCACGTGGGCCCCCACGCAGCAGCCCAAAACCGCTGCGGGAGATATAGGTGCCTGGATGGTTTTGAATTTTGACTTTCTGTCAGGTCCCCAACGAGGAGAGGACTAGTTCCCCTCGGTGACAGCTGAGGTCGCTGTTGGCCTCATCTTCGGGTGTCTATGTTAGGGTCTTTCTTGGTTTTGATTTGGGGTGGAATGGGTTCTTGAAGCATCGGCCATACTAGGCTTCCCTGCAGTACCTTCTTTTCTTGGCTTGCGGTTTTCTTTCAAAAGAACACAGAAGGAGGAGTGTTTCTTTAGGAATAAGAAGGGTTTGCAGAACAACCCTAACCTCAAACCCGAACCCTCGACCCTAAACCCTCAACACTTCCAGCTTCAGAGGCGTGGACACCGCCAGCGCGGCGGGCCGGTCGCCGATGCAGCTAATCCGCCCCGCGGCTTACTCTAGAGTCTGACAGTCCGGTATTTAGCGTTTCTCATATTGATTCTAGGCTGGTTGTGTCTATGAAGTCGGGTTTGTATCGGAGTCTTGGTAAACGGTGCAAATTGGATCTTCCAGGAAATATGTTTTGGTGAGTGTATATCGTGGTGTCGGTCTTCTTGATGCTGCAGTATTTTGGAAAGCACTACTTCACGTAGTTCGAGAGATGCTTTAGCAGCCTTTTGTAGAGGTTCTTCGCGGGGTCGAAACCCTGGCACATAGGTAGTTCTCTACATTAGGGTCCCTTTTTAGGTCCCAGAATCGTATGGCCCCCTTTATAAAAAGGACCCTAAAAGGGACGCTAAGATAGAGCTACCCACATCCAGGTCTGGAGAAGTCTCCGCTACCATAGGGCCGAGCCGCAAGAAACTGAAGGACGCTTGTCGAGAGATGCACGGGTTTAGAATGCCAGGATTCGGGTTCGGGGGTTTGGGGGTTTAGGATGTGGGGTTTCGGGTTTTGGGGCTTTAGTAAGGATGGCTTGGGATGTACTGGGTAGGGTTTAGGGATTCGGAATTTCGGGTTGAGAGTCAAGTTTAGAGATTTGGGATCAGAGTCGGGCGGGGTGTCGAGATTAGATTAGGAGCTTAGCATCGAGGGTTATAAGGTTACCACGGGGGGAGCTGAGCGATTTTTCACAGTATCTAGCCCCTTGAGGGCCCTTACACATTTATAGTACACTATACCCCGGAAGCCTATTCAAGCTGCCCAGGCGCAAAGCTTGTTTCAGAGAGTTAAGGAGGGATCATGGGTTGAAGTTTAGGCTGTAGGACTATAGGCCTAAAGTTCAGGGCTTACGACGCGCAGGCACAGGTTTCAGGGCGCGGGGTATACGATCGCCTATTCAAACCTCACACTAGGGAACCCAAAACTTAAGGCCCTTGGATACAAGAGGTTGATCAATCCCGCATCTACACCTGCACCTCTGAAACCCCAAGCAAAACCTCCGACCATCAAAAGCCTGCAGGAGAAGGCGACCCCTTCCACGCTGATCCCTGGTCGCTTGGACACCAGGGTTTACTTTGTACTCTAGGGGCCTTAATAATTACCTATACTATTTTGGGGGTTCCTTATCAAAATTATAGTATAATGGGCCCCAGAACCCTATTCATTTTAGCCCAAGGCCCCTATATTATGATTTGGGCTGCAAGAATCCGGCGCTACTATGGTTCCGGAACTTAAACAGGCTCAAGTTAGCAGGCGCCGAGGCCCCACAAATTGAAACGCTGAAGAATGTCTTTTGAAACTGTTTTAAGGACTTGTTCCTTGAAGGAACCAGTATGACACAGAGTTGATGCTTTTTCTCCCTGGTTCCTTCAAAGTCCCCAGCAGAAGCTGCTGGACTAAGGCAGCAGAGTGCAGGCAAGCTGGCCTTCAGAGCTTCAGCAGCTTCGCTTCTACGATGCTTCGGCTGGGAAATTCGGGGGGGCGCGTAGGCACTAGGGCTCTTTGGTGATGTTTTAGGGTTTAGGGGTTTGGGGATTTAGGGTTCAGGGTTAAGGGGTTTAGGGTTTCGGGTTTTTGCTTCTGTTCCCTTTGGTTCTGATTATGTTCTCTGAATACCTCCAAAATTGGGTGGAGATGGGCGGAGGGCTGCAAGCTGCCAAGCGAGGTTGCTGGGTTTACGGTATGGCTTACATCTGAGATCTTAGATTTCAAGCGTTTCGAGTTTTGTCCTAATAGTTTACGGTTAATTCTTATGCAACCAAAGCCCTAAAGCCTAAGCCCGAAGGACAGATAGATAGATAGATAGATAGTTGTATCAGGGTTCCTTGTTTTCTGGAAAACCTCATACGGCCCCAATGACGTTGAGTCTCGTGTCTTATTCACGCTACCATTGGGTCGCCCGGTAGTGCTCTTTTACCCTTTTTTGGGGGTTCCCCCCATTCAGGCTGAATAGTAGCAAAAGGTGCGCTTGTGTTGAAGGGCTACTGGGGCACCTGGACCAATACCCCTTCATCAGGGGAAAAATCTTAAGCTAAAAGGGCTCCTTGCTGTGATTTGTGGTAACATCTTTAAGTGAGGGGCATGTAGAAACCTTGCAAAGCTGGCAAAGAGATTATGAAATCCCCATTCGACCTCAGGTATGTGTGTTAGTTGAGGGGTATTGGGCTCCCCGTGTCTGCTAATAAGAACCCCTATACAATTTGAAGGGCCCTTGACAGATTACGCCCTTCCAAGCCCAGCTGAATTCTGCCCAGACCTTACCTGCTCTTTGTGGCGGTTCTTCTGTTCCGTGTGATTGCGCGTCCAGTCCTACTTCCAACATCCTGTCAACTTTCAGGCAACCCGTAAGCCTAAACCGCCAGTAAGTAATCAAAGCATCAGCGAAGCAAAGCGATGCGCAAGGAGTTCCCGCCTCACCATCACCTCCTCTCCAGGGTCTTCATGATCTACAAGGCTTTGGGGGTTGAGGGTTTGGGATTTAAGCTGTTTGGGTTCAGGGGTTTCGGAGGTTTGGGGCGTCTAGGACTTTGGTTCCACTGGAGTCTCTGCCCGAACTCCTTCAAGGGTCAAGAACTGGCAAGAAGTTGTTTCTGCCAATCTATGTATGGGCAAGGAAAAGGCTCGTGTCAGGGTCTCCACATTTCGGATTCTGTGCTAATTGGAGGGAGTGGTACTTTTAAGGCCTCGAAGGGGTGTAGGGCTTTGGGGGTTTCCGGCTTTGTGGTTTCTGAGTTGCAAGCAGTAATTAGCAACCCTATTTCAGAAAGAGTCTCGACCCCAAACCATGAAAGAGCCCATCAAAACATGAATCGAAGCATCAAGCCATTAAAGACCCCATTCAAAAGCAACACAACATCAAAAAGACGTTAAAGACCCCATTTGTGACAAAACCCCTAAACCCTAAACCCCTAAACCCTAAACTCAAGAAATCCTTTTCGAAGTCTCGAGCCCCGGAGGTGATGTCGCCTCAGCCGCTGCCCGGCTCGAAACTTCCGGAGTCCCAAACGTGTAGGGCTTACCTGGACCCCAAATGGGCGTTTCCGTTTTTTAGGGGTACCTTTTTGGGGATCCTTATAATAAGGGTCCTACTATTTAGGGTACTATATTAGGGTCCCCTGTTTTCGGAAACTCCCAAATAACCTACCTTTTTAAGGGCTTGTATAAGGAAATCATAATAGGGAACCCTAGAAAGGAAGGGTTTATAGGGTCCAGGTTAGGGGTACCTTGTTTTGGGGTCCTTGTAATGAGGATCCCGCTATTTAGGGTACTATATTGTGGTCCCCTATGTTCGGAAACCCCCATAGGGTTTTGAGGATTAGGGCTTTAGAGCCTTTTGGTGGTTTTGGATTTAGGATTTTTCAGGGGTTCAGGGTTGTTGTTTCCTTGCAGTTTAGGGTTTAGGGTTTGAGTCTACGGCTTCAAATGGCCCGGATGGCTGATGTAGTATGGTCTTTCTGCCCAAAAACCCTCAAGATTTGAGCTGTTTGAGCCTGAGGGTAGAGGCTTGCTGTAGTTCATCGCATTCCTTATGTACGTGTCTAGGGCGTGGGGTTTAGGGTTTGGGTGCTGAGGGGGCTTTGGGGTTAGTTGCTGCGGGGTTTGTCGTTGAGGCATTGGGACTGGGCGAAGTGGCAGGTGCAAGCACTCAAATAGTAAGGCTTTGGGTATCAAAACCAGTATGGAACTTGGGACCTAAATCGCTAGTATTTGGATACTTGGACCGTTGGGAATAGGCTTGGATGTGTGGAGTCTGGCTTAGCGGACTGTGTAGTGTGTGACTTGAAGCGCTGTGGGTTATGCGGTACAGAGTTTCGGAGGTTTGGAGTGGCACCACAAAGCAAACAGAAATAGTAACAATACTAAGCAGCAGTAAAAGTGTCAGTATAAAGACTTTGAACCAGCATGGCAGTGCTGGGCAGACACACGAATAACACGAAGTGTAATGATAATAGACACCTTTCCAAGAAGAACCGCTGAATTGCAATAGCAACCCGAACGTGAACTAAGACTACAGTAGCACCGATAACACAGGCAAAATCCCTCAACCTTGAACCGAAAAGTCCCTACATAAAGCCCCTAAACTCTAAACCCTAACCCAAAATGCCCTACATAAAGCCCCCAACCAAAAAGCCCTACATAAAGCCAAAAAAACCTAAACTAACAAGAACGGAAAAAATAAAAATCGCTTGTCATTATGTATGTTGAAACCCCGAAACCGCCCCAGCCCATCTGGGTTTTAGGCCAGACCCATTACAGATCCTCTTCGCAAGCAATTTCACCAGTGTCTCAGCTGTAAAGGGAGTGAAGTTCCGGTGTGACATCCATGACCACGGTATCTCCTAGCAGCGTAGTAACACCATGCCGCGCAGCCGCAGATGTCCCAATAAGATCGTGCAGATCTTTTCCCTCATACATCCCGAGCTGGAATTCGCGAAGGCCACGTAGAAATCATGACGTGTGTCAAGATCAAAAATCAAAATGATCAGCTAAGGAAGGGGAGAACCTAATCTGGTATTGGCCTCGAAAAGAGAGGAGCAAAGAGGGCAGCAAGAAGGACAGGGCACAGAAGGCTTTGAGGAAACCGGCAAAGGCGCATGCGGCAAGCATTGCGGAGAATGTTTATGTCTAGTTGCAATCCCGGTCAGCGTCAACCACGGCACCGTCAAGCTTCAGCTGGAGTTCCTCGCGTCATTCTGGGATGCCTTGTCGAGCACGCAGCACCAGCTTCGAGGCATGCGCAGGGAGAAGATGTCCCGGTTGATGTGTGCACCCAGGCAGGACCACCTCATCGAGATGCTCACGCACCGCTACATGCGCAACGAGGACTGGATGTCGAGCTTACACGGACACACTCTCTTGCGCTTCCCGCTTGCAGGAACTCGTCCTACGCATCTGTGAGTGCTGCGCCGGCACGGCCACGTCATCGGATCTGGACAGGATGGACTAGCGGCGCAAGGATGTGCGAAAGAACAATCAAGCTTTTCTTGGGGCTCAGTGGCGACTCTGTCGAGTTCCAAGCCGGACCCAGATAGATCCGCTCTAACCACTTCCGCTGCATACGACCCAGGTGTACCGAAACACCATGGTGTACGACACCATACCCGGATTCGCGGAACCCCACTGGAGTCCGAAAGCAGAAGACCAGAAGCGTCAATGCGAGCTGGCAATCACAGACCGACGCACCGCAAGGTCTTGAAAAAGGTGCATCTCCTTTGGCCATTCTGCCATGCTTACGTGGCTGTGATTCGAGTCGATGTCGTAAAAGCCAAAATAGAACCCGTGGTAGGAGACGTGACCAGGCACCATCCTGAGATCCAAGTCCTGCTTCTGAACGACGACTCCGGCAGCGATCCTGAGCAGAAACCCCGGCTCCGATGCACGAGCCGCGCCAATGCATATTCGCGGTTTCCCTGCCCAGGTGGTTCTCAACAGAAGAATCATCCGCCGAGTCGGAGCCCTGCCCTCAGAAAGAAACGTGTCATGCGGCCCGCTCGACAGAAGCCAGACACGGTCTAAACAAGGACCGAGCCGTCCGCCCGTCGCTCAGATTGCTCGCGGCATCCAGCCCAGGCAAACATCTCGCATGAGTTATTTTTCGCAGGACAACACGCGACGGACCCACGTGGCCACGGACGAGTTGATATATAAAACTAAAAGGGGCCCCAAGAAAACGACGACAGCTGGTGGTTTTTGCCACATGATTTGTTTTAATTTCGCTGAAACGAAGAAACGTTTATGATTCCAACTTCTACTTCCGACCGTTTCTCTGTTGCGTAGAATATAAACCCAAAGTTACTAGCGAAAGGGGTTTAGGGTCTGCGCGCGTGATCGTTGGTGAAACCGGGAAAAAATCGGCACAACCGGAAAAGTAGCGACTGTCTCTATGCTTTCGAACATGCTTCCCAATTGGTTGCTTGAAGGGACTAGAGGTTTAGGGCTTAGGGTGGCCAATTTTAGTCGTTACAACGAAAACAACACTTTCGATGAACGCTAGAAATGTTGGCTAGCAGGCCTCGTGTTTTAGGCACCAGAATCAAGTTTTGGTCGATCCAAACTGATTTAGGGATCAAGTTTGGCTGTTCGTTCCGAGAAAAGTGTATTAAGACGACATAATCTATCACGGCGGGATGCACAGGGCAAGGACGAGAGCGCTGGTCCACGGACCAGTTGCAAGCCATGGCCAATCCTCCATTTCAGCTGCAGATGCTGAGCTTGGGGCAGGAAGCCATGCTGGATGTCGCGTCAGTGCGGGTGGTGGCCGGGCATTCGGCCGACATCACCGGCGTCCTAGGCTCGGGGATGTGCGATCAAAATCGGAAGCTGTTGTCGAAAAGGGCATAGGCTTTAGCGTTTAGGTTGGCGCACGCGATCGTTGTTGACCTATTAAAATAGAAGGGACCCAAAAAACACGACAGTTCGTGCAACATGATTTGCTTTGTTGCGTTGAAGCGAAAAAACGTTTAGGGTCTAGGGTCCCAACTTCTACTTCCGACCGGGCCTTTGTTGCGCAGGATAACAGCCGAAAGTTACTAGCGAAAGGGTTTTAGGGTTTAGGGTTTAGGTGATCGTTAGTGATACCGGTAAGAAAAGCTTATGTTTCCGAGCATGCCTCCCAATTTTCAACCCAGCCCAACTCCCAGCCCAACCCCCAGCCCAGCCCGCCCAGCCCAACCCAGCCAAGCCAAGCCAGCCACCACCAGCCCAGCCCAGGCCAACCCCAAACCCAGCCCNCCCAAACCCAGCCCCCCCCAGCCCCAATCAGAGAACCGCCAGTTTGTCCCAGTCCGAGCCCCACGGCCAGAGCCCACTCCCCAGCCAACCAATTCCAAAGCCAGGTTTCGGAAGAAAAACTCTTCAAAACTTTCGCTCGTAACTTTCGGTCAAAACGTTATTGCCACCCAAACCCTTAACAGTTTTATGAACCAAATGGCCCTACGTAAAGCCCCTAAACCCAGGCCCTACGTAAAGCCCCTAAACCCTAGCCTTAAACCCTAAACCAACAGGCCCTACATAAAACCCGCCCTACGTAAAGCCCCTAAACCTTAAAGCCCGAAACTCTTAGCAACTTCCAGGCTTTGCTTTGGCGACCTCCTCCTCAGCGTGGATGCGCAAAAGGCCCCTGGAAGAACGTGAAAAGTTGGGTAAAGCAAGTGCAGCCTTTTTGATCGTACCTGTACTGTTTTGGGGGGTTTCTTTTTGTAACTACAGTATAACTTACCCCAAAGCCTTGTTCTAATTGTTAGGAAGCCCCCATATTACATAAACTTAAACATCCCAACATCCCATGGGCGAACTTTCAATTTTTGGGGCCCGGTTCTGGAGGAAGGGGGTGAAAAGAGGATTGGTATCAGATAAGCTAGACTACGACCTAAAGACGTGCTTCGTTAAAAGCGCTGGAATTGCACCTGCGGGGTTTGGTGTGGGGTTAGGCTGTAGGGTTTAGGGTAAAGTTTAGGGTATGCAGGGTTTTAGGGTTGAGGGTTCATGGCTGCCCAAACAAGTCAGGTTTTGGATGCTTCAGTCGGATGCAATGAAATACCCCGGTAGTTCAAACCCCACCCCAAGACAGCGAAAGCCCTGAACCAAGAATCGGATCCGGGGCGGGTGCGGGGCAAAACAAACCAAGGGCAGAGGCCCGCGAGATAGTAATCGTCCGTAGGGCGGAGCGGAAGGAACAAAGAAAACTTTTGCGATGCCACGCAGTAAGAATTTTCTAGGGGCCAGTGATGGGGGCAGGAGCTACAAGAAGCATCAAAAAGAGAGCTGGCCACACCATATCCTGAACCGTGAGTTCCTGAGGCTAAACCCGAAGCCCCCGAACCCGGAACTTCTGATCCGCAACCCTTGAACCCCGACCCCTAGACCCGCGATAGGCTTCGGATCTGGATGCATCCACATTGAGCCACATGCGCCTCGGCTGCATAAATCAAATGCATAGACGGTTGGAGCCTATCCTCTTGTAGAGATATGAATTCTGAAGCTTTTGTTTCGGCTCGATACGGTTTGAAGGTCTAGAGTCTGGGGCTTGGATGCGGAGCCCCCTAAGCCCTAACTCGTGGAACCGTGGAGAGTGCCTTAACACCAATCTTAAAACATTTAGGGCTCAAGCAACAGATCCACCGAATGCTCAAAAACATCCCACCTAAACCCTAAACACCAAACCCCTGAACCCTGGACCCCTAAGGCCCCTAAACCCCTAGACCCCTAAACCCCTAAACCCTTAAACCTTGAAGGAACCCTTAAAGAATCCTTTACAGGAATCCCCAAAAAAACCCTTAAACCCCTAAACCCAGAATCCCACCGACTCAGACCAAGGCTTGGCAGCGGCGAGTCACTGCAGCTCACCTTTGTCAGAGGAAGCCCTGAGGCCGATCCGGAGACGGTTTACAGGTTACTATAGGGGCTTAAATAAGTACCTATACTATTTTCGGGGTTCCTCATTATGTATAGTATAATGGGCTCCAAAACACTATTCTAATTGAGGCCGATCCGGAGGTTTAAGGGTTTTTTGGGGATTCCGTTAAGGGATTCTTTAAGGGTTCCTTTAAGGTTTAGGAGGTTTTGGGAGATTCCTTTAAGGGATTCTTTAAGGGTTCCCTTAAGGTTTAGGTGGTTTTGGGGGATTCCTTTAAGGGATTCTTTAAGGGTTCCTTTAAGGTTTAGGGGTTTTTTGGGGGCGGGTTTAGGGGTTGTAGGGGCTTAGGGGATCCTGTACAGAGATCTAGAGGGTATTACAGGAGTTTAGGGGTTTAGGGGTTTCGGGTTTACGGAGTAGGGTTGCGCGGCTAGGCGGAGAAAGTTTAGGGCCAAGCTCGGGGTGTTGAGAACTGGGGTTCTAAAGATGCTTTTAAGGTTGCAAAGGCTTCTGGAAGGGTTTGAGGCTTTAGGGTTTGAAGAATTAGTCTTTAAGAGCTATGTTTGGTTTTGGGTTTGGAGGACGTTTAGGTCGTTTCAGAGATTTATAGTTAGGGTTGTCCAAGGCCAGGTTCAGGGTTTGGAAATTGTTCTTTTTTGCGGTTCTATAAATAGGCATTTAGGGTTTGGGAATTCGGTTTTGTGGGTGGTTCTGAAAGGGTTTGGGAATTAGGGTTTCGAAGGGCCCGATAAGGGTGCGAAAAGAGTCTAGGGTTTTCGATACGTAGGGCTTAGCAACTGTAGGGTTCTATTTTATGCAAAGATCCGGTGCTGGATGTATACGGGCCGTAGCTATGGGATATTTGGAAGGGTTGAGAATCCGGGGTTGTGGTCGTAGTGGTGGCCATAGTAGCAATAACCTAGAAATCACATAAATATGCAAGTCGCTGTCGTCATCGCCGAGCGCACAGGGTTTTTAGAAAATGCATTTTCCGTCGACACATTTGAAGCACAGCGCCGAAAGCTGCATTGTTACTTCGTCACCGGCAGCCCATCTGGAGCTCGGGGCAGATGCAGGGTCTTCTCTCATTGGTGCTCGACCGGGGCCCAACAATGAAGGTGCTCACTCACAAGGTGATAGGACTCAGTAACTTAGGTTAGAAACGAGGCAACTATGCCGATTGTTACTTATAACCGCAACTAAGGTGTGTCCCATGATCCTCCAAGCAGGGTCATTGTGATGGGGCACATTGTGAAATTGCTACTGCTTCGCCTCCACGTCCAAACCACTGTTTGCTGCACCCAGTAGTGCTTTTGGACTGTAATTTCGCATGTGGTTACTGTTCTTTGCTCTGCTGGAGTACAGTGGTTTTGTCAGGGTTGTAAATCACAACTGCGAATAGCATTGGCCACAGCACGTCCGCTGTCAACAACGAAACTAGCCCTAGCTCCAATACAGCATCGAACACAGGAGGACTTCCCGGGTGGGGGGGGGGGGCGGTTCCTGCTGCCTAGACGCATCTGGTATCCTGGCAAACTCTCACGACTTCATTTTATTTGTCTTGTATTATGTTGCATTATGTTTGGTAAGATTAACCATGCTTAAACATGTCAAGAGACTGCATCACTGTTTCAGGTGCATGTTCGGACTGAAATACGCTGGCTTCTCCAATGCTGATAGGCCTGAAGCTCCTGAATCCCTAGGCCCTGGACCCTGTCCCGGAGTTACATCGCCTTGAACCTAGAACTCCTTGGTAGCTGAGTAGGTAACCTTGAACCATATTTTATGAGAGTGTAACCTTTGACCTTTCGGGGGTTTATACATTCCTACCATAATCGAACAGCTTTACCTTTTTTGGGCTGGGGCACTCGGCCCCTACTTGGAGGGTCGGGAGACTTAGTAACTAGTTATTTTGGAGACTTATAAGTACCATAACCCCAATTAGGGTCCCTTTTAGGGTCCCTTATAAGTCTACTTATTACCTACTTACTAAGTCCCCTAAAGACCCTCCAAGTAAGATTCAGAATCCTGTACTCTGAAACCCTCCCTAGGTTCCTGAGCACTACCCTTTTGCCCTTTTTAGTTTAGGGTCCCCTTATTAGAAACCAAATAGTAGGAAAAAGGGTACCCTTATTATAAAGGGGTTACTCAGGAACCTAGCTCCTCTTCTGCAGGATCGAGAGGAGATTGCTGCGATACGGCCGCTTGGCGGTGAGGCTATGGAGTGCGTTTGGGGTTTAAGGCTACGAAACCCAAGATCATGATGCCCTCCTGGTGACGCCATACGGGAGATTGCGAAAATTAGGGGTACCTTATTTTGGGATCCTTATAATCAGGATCCCACTATTTAGAGTACTATGTTAGGGTCCCCTATTTTCGGAAACTCCCATGCCAGCATATGCATGTGTTCTCCTCAAAGTACTCTTGGCTGACATAGGGACTCATTACAAAGACTCCATGTAAAGACTTGTGTACGTTCTAACATGTTCTATCCGAGTGGATCCCATTTCAAGAAGGCTTGGCCTTACCCCCGAACACCCTCAAACCTAATAAGGGTGCCTTCGTAATTAGAGTTGGGTTTTGGGGTATACATATGATCGGGAGCCCCAAGACAGTATTGGTCATTGTATCTCAGGCCCCTATGTTAGCCGCCTGAACCTAAATCCCAGAACCCACACACCCCCTACAGTCTTCGCCAAGGATTCAGTCTGCTTTTCGGGCACGTCGGGGAAGGCCTCGGATTCTTTGACAGGCTTCTTGAGCCGGTTTAATGTAGGGGCTTCAATAATTACCGATACTGTTGATGGACAAAATCCTGCATTACCCATTATAAGGAATATACCATAATTCCCATAGTTTAGAGTCCTTAAGGTCATGCAGGATTTTGTCCATAATTACCGGTACCATTCCTAAGGGCTTCTTATTAGAATCCCATTAGATGAAGCCCCCAAAACCCTATTCTAATTGTTTAGGCCCCCAAGAAAACGGGTTTAGGGGCTTCTTGAGGCTTCATGCTCCTCTATCAGAAACTGCAGGGTTCAGATCATACTGCTGATGGAAAAAATCTTGCATGGCCTTTGACTAGCCTAAACTGACTTAAATTTAAGCTGTGGGATCTATGGTAAGTATGGGTAAAGCAGGATTGTGTCCATCAGCAGTATTTGCAAGCAGTGGAAGGGGTTGGGTCGCATTGTGTAAGCCGGTGCTAGGTTTAATGTTGTTTGCGTGAGTTTTACTCAGGTCAGCTGCGACGATGGTTCCACACTTAAGGCTGTATAGCCTTCCGTAGAAGTGCTCATGAAAACCATCCCTCGAAACCCTCACTACTTGGAGGGTCGGGGGTCCCAGCAAGTAGGTAATAAGTAGACTTATAAGTACCCCCGTTCTCCAAGGTCGTGATACTTATAAGTCTATATAGAACCACGTACTAAGTCCCCCGACCCTTAGAGTAACCCAACTGCCACTAAAACTTCAAGGGTCGGCGCTTAGATTTCAGGCAGGCCGGTGTTTTCAGCCCAGCACTCGGAGGGTCGGGGGATTGAGAAAGTAGTTCTCCATCCTAACCCCTATAAGGATCCTTCTTATCCTTTTTAGTGTACTTGTGAGTCTGCTTATTGCCTAGTTACTAAGTCCCCCGAAATGGTCTTGAGTCGTTTGAAGGGGGCAGGCTGCTGCGCACATGTGGATACGTAGGTTGATGGGTAGGTTGGGTCAAGGAATGCTTCCGTTGCTTCGCAAGGCAGCAATAGCTTGGTATCGTAGGGGACCGGCAATAGGGGCTTCAGGATTCCGACCACAGGCCCAGACCCCAGAAAGACTGCAACAAATAAAGCCAGAAGCTTTTGTTGGGAGGGTGGTACCTCAAGAAAGACATGTGACTTTTCTGTATGTCCCAGGCTTTTTTCGTGTGTTGCCGGCAGGGGAATTTGAGACATAGGGATAAGCATCGTGTTCGGCTCACAAGAGAATACGACTGCATGTTCCTCACGTTGCTCACGGTACTTGGATGTATCCATGTAGCTCTAAAGGAGGGTTTCCTTGTGAGTCATGGCTTGGTGTCTGATCAGAACCCTGATTGATAACAGAAGTTTTGTGCGTTCGGCAGTCCGCTTCTCAGGCCAATTTTTGTACATACTGGGATCAGTACAAGGTGCCCGTCTGGTTACACGGGTGCGGCCAGAAAGGAACCTAGAAAAGGAACCGATAACAGGGAACTTGGCAATTGGAAGAGGGTTTCGGGTGTAGAAAATTTGGCAACTTTGTCAAGGAGTCGTGACGAATCAGTTTACTAATACCTAACTTACCAAGTAACATCTCTGATTGTTCTTATAACATTACATTGAATCAGACCACAATCGACACCGAAACCTATTCTAGTTGTTAAGGCCCGCAACTGTTGTTACTGCGGCTCGTAGGTTAGGGCTCTCGGCCTGCAAAGAGGAAAGATCGAAATTGGGTGCAGTGGCTCCTGGAAGGACTGGATGCACAGAGGATTGATAAGGGTTGCAGAACTACTTGGAGGGTCGGGGGGTCTTAATAAGTAGGCAATACGTAGACTTATAAGTACTCAAAAACGGATCCCGATTGGGGTTATGAGACTTATAAGTCTATCGAAGGAAGAACTACTTACTAAGTCCCCCGACCCTTCAAGTAGGGTTTGCCAAGGTGAAGGTGCTTAGAAGCCTTAAGCACTGGTCTTAGAGTTCTTTATGGGGTTTATACAATTAGTCGTTCAGATACTGCCATGTTTGTAGAGTGCGATGAGCTCGAGACATCCTATGGTGTGGTATGTTTATACGAGTTGCACGGGCCGAAACCCTAAAACCCAAGCCTGAAACGCGGAGACCCTAAAGCCCTGAACCCGAAAGTCCAAGAATCAGCTCGTTTTACCCGTAAGCCTGAAACCTACCTTTGGTTAGTAGGGAATGGAGGAATGGTAGTTATAGTAGTTATAATTGTACCCCATTCCTCCATTCCCTACTAATCAAAGGTAGGGAAACCTCGCAGCCCTGAGCCCTGAACCTTAAAGCCTTGTCTATCGAACAACACCTTGAGCCCGGGAACAAGAAGCCCTGTCCGATTCTGTGTGCATTCCGGGATTACGGGGTATGGTTCCACAAGCGGTCAAGGTTAGCTACTTATGCAAGACTAAGCCAAGCTGTTGGCTGCGGCATCAAGGGCACAAACGCCAGACAAGATGGGCTTCCGAAGGTGCGACATTTCAGGTGCGGCTGGCCCAAATGAACGTTTCTCAGGACAGCAGCCCGAATTGGAGACACTGCGCAGATGGGGTTCCATCTACAAGGACTATATACGAGCACCTGTGCCTGCCTGACAACTGCACGCCATCGGTTTTGGGGCAGGTTTCCGATGCACCCGGCTCGCGGCCAGACCCCATGTGTTTCCGGGCTCCCTGAGTAATTCGGGGATTTTAGAGTTTCGGAATTTAGGCGAAATAGGCTATGCGTGAACATCGAAAAACACTCCAGAGCCTAGACACCCCTGGTATAGCCACGTAAAACTCTGCAAAGTCTTCTAGGTTCCTGAGTGGTACCCTTTTGCCTTTTCTATTTTAGGGTCCCCTTATTATAACGAAACAGTAGGGAGAAGGGTACCCTTATTATAAAGGGGCTACTCAGGAACCTAATCTACAACCCCATGACTTATCAGGACTGCGGCCACTCTACGTACTTCCAGGCTTAGCTCATCTGCAGCAGCGCCTGCAAAAAAAAACCATGGCGCCAAGTGCCTTCGGCTGTGTCAGGATGAGTTTCGTGGAGTATTTGTTTAGGCTTCCATCATGGTTATGTACGACCAGGTCTCTCAGGCATTTACTCAGTGCAGGTTGCGATTTTCTGGGGCAGTGGTGGTGAAGGTGTCGAGGTTTGGGAATTCAGTCTAAGTTGCCATAGTAAGGACAGCATCTGATTAGGGTTAGTAGTCGAATAGGTAACATTTCTAGTTCTGCTGGGTTGAATGACCCTTGCACAATCTCTGTATTATCCGAAGGAAACTGGACACGTAAGAGAATCTGCTTGATTAAGTCTCAAGCCGCAAATTTGGTTCCGCAATGCTACTTGTAGTAAGTTCCTTCATGGAAAGTCTTTCGATTCACCCGGGAGCCCGGGTAGTTTATGTGGAGGGTTGCTTCGTGGTTCAAAAAGCTTTATATGGGGCTGGATTTCTGGGGTTCGGCAGGCAGTGATTTCAGTTCAGTTTTCAGCACCGTATTACCTGTTGGCGTAAGATCCTGCAGAGTAGTGGCGAAGGGGACGAAAAAAGCCGGATGTAGGGGCCTTAATATTTAGAATAGGGTTTTGGGGTTCCCTACTACAATAATTATAGTGTAATGCACCCAAGCCCTATTCTTTTTTTCGGCCAATACATTAGACTCTGCAGCCTGCTTGAAGGGGCAGGGGACTTAGTAAGTAGGCTATAAGTAGACTTATAAGTACCCTAAATGGAGTTACCCCAATTATAACCCTACTTACAACCTACTTACTAAGTCCCCTGCCCCTCCAAGTAGACCCTAAACCCTAAACCCTATAGATCCCTTTAAGGAACCCTATAGATCCCTTTAAGGAGCCCTTTAGGAACCCTTACTAAGTCCCCTAAGGCCCCTCCAAGTAGTGCGTGAGTCACACTGCTCCTGGAGCCGTCGGGCTCGAATCTCAAGGGGCGCAGGCTGAGAGTTGCGGTGTAGTCTAATGTAGGAACCTGATTAAGAAACCTTGGGCCTTTATAAGGGTTCCTTTCATGAATCCTACTATTTTGGGGTTATAGGCCCAGGTTCCCACATGAGGGCTTTGAAAACGTGGACCTGACATGCAATGATCCTGTTGAAGCATTGTAACCCTCCGTGTGCGCAGCAGTCCGCCTTGAAACAAGTTGAAAAAGATCCCAAGCGCGCGAAAAGTATGTTTCAAAAGGAGATCTTCCTTGTAAGAGCTTGTATAGCCCCTGAACCGCTGCAGAGCTCGATGAAATCACGCAGTTTTGACAACATGAGCCCTGGACCCCTCTAACCCCCAAAATCCTGGTATAGAAGCCTCAACAATTACCGACATTAGTCCCTAGAGCTTCTTGTTATGACTATACTTTATAGGGAATCCCAGAAAGTTGGAACATGGGTTTAGGAGGATTGGTGCTGGATTTCCCCTCTCTTTTGTATAAGGGACTTAGGATACTGATGTTCCAACTTTCTGGACTATACTTTAATATACCGGAACCCGTTAAGGCCCCACTAAAATGAAGCCCCCGAACCCAGGAAACTTCAAACCCACAGTCGCCCTAAATCCTAAACCCCCTAAACGCCTTCCAAAATCCCTTAATTAAGGAATATACCCTAAATTATAATAGGATCCCTAGTATGATTTAAGGTATATTCCTTAATTAAGGGATTTCGGAAGGTCTGGGCCTAACCAACGCCCTAAAAGGGCCGGAGAGTCAGGGGAATTTGTAAGTAGTCATTTTATGGGATAACCCCAATTTGGGTCCCTTTTCGATTGCTTATAAGTCTACCTAGCAACTGCTTACTAAGTCCCCCCCCCGACTCTCCAACTAAGGACTGGCAAGGCGACAGCTGCAGAAGTCGCAGGGCGAGGTGGCGTCTTTAGCAGGCTTATTGCCTAGGTTCCTGTACTACCCTTTTGCCCTTTTTGGTTTAGAGTCCCCTTATTTGAGACCAAATAGTAGGAAAAAGGGTACCCTTATTATAAAGGGGTTACTCAGGAACCTAGTTGCAATTGGAATCCAAAACCTCTACGATTGGGTACTTGGACCCTCCGGTAAAGGGGGAGTGCTCAGAAGGGCTCCGCCGGTTTATTCATGAAAGGTCTTCGACCACACAAACAAGACTTTCAAGAACTACAATCTGAATCCGCACAATCGCAAGATGGCTTTTGGGGATCTTCTGTTTGTTCGATCCTTTCTGTGAAGGGGTCTGGGATGACTGAGTCTTCTAGGCCCAGGGTCGAGGTTCTATCTGAGAAAAGATACCCACAGGACACTTCGCGCTATGTTTGCGCTTTGAGGTTTCGTGGTTTGAAGGGCATCTGTTCAATAGCGCTTCAGATTCACAGCTTGGGCGTGAGGTACTGAGAACTTTCAAGCTTACACAGTCAACCCGAAAATTTTGACCCGTAGCCCTACATGCTTATCCCTAAACCATGCTGGTTGTTTATGTCGTAGCGGAACGGGGCATGATGGAAAGGTTTGGAAGTCTCCCGGGCTTCCCAAATGCTTTCTGGCGGTGGTTTCAAGCCACGGAGTCCTAAGAGTGACTGCATGAGAGATTTGGTGTAAGGTTAGGGTAAGGGCTACCGGTTTGCTTCAGTGCTTTCAGTTTGGTGCAAAGCACCTCAATTCAAGATTGAGTGAAGAACACGCGATTGAGCTCATGCTCTGTTAGGCCCACGAAGAAGCGTGGAGTCGCCCTCGATGCTTTTAACCTTCTAGACACACTCTGCTTTGATTGAAACTCAGATGATGGGTCTGCTCGGGACCGGTGTGGTTGACGGACATACTGCCGCCGATGCCGTGAGGGGACAGGTGCCAGGACAAACCTCGCCCGAACGCGAGTTTGTGCCGACAACGGGTTGGATCCCACCCCAACAAACTAGCGGCGCTCTCAAAAAGCGGTTTGTCATGGTAATTATGCTACCTGCACTGCCGTAAAGCCCTCAAGAATCGGTTCTAGCACAGCCCAAGAGAGGAAAAGTCGCGTCGAGTCTCGAGCCGATTGAAGGTTGTCTGGTATTTACATAACGGCTTCATAGGGCTTCTATGGTATAGGAGCGTGATACGCTCGTCTAGAACGATGATGAAAAGTTTGTGTTTAAAGGTTTGCATGTTGCAAGGTTGTCATGGTGGATTCAAACGGGGTCCGGTAGTGTTTCAGAAGGGTGATGCAGGGCTTTAAGGTAGACCACCGAGCGCTAAACTGCCCCCACCCTGCAGATAGCTCCAGAAACCTCGCCAACGCTTCTTTGCCCATCAGATCCTTGCTCAATACATGCGAAGTTTCATGCGCAACATGCGAAATCCAAAAAACCGTAAGTTCCAAACCTTAAACTCGAAAATTGCACATAAATCATAACAAACTTGTTCAATATAACTAAGCTTCAAAGCCTTAAACCTTAACCCCTAAAACCCTAAACCCTTAAACCCCAAAAACCCTAAAACTCCAAAAACCCTTCAACTTTCAACTGTGCGTTTTAGGCCTTCCTGGCGACTCCTACCGGAGGTGACAGCTCTTCGGCTGCGCCTACAAACCCAAACCCAAATCCCCCTTCGATTGGATGGGCTTCTTCAGTGCGAGTGCGAGAGCATGGCTTTAGGGTTGGGTTTTGCGTTGTTCTTCGGCCTTCAAGCCCAAATCCCCCTGGATCAAAAGCTTTCTTCTGTGCGAGGGTATGGCTTGAGGGTTTAGGGTTCAGGGTTTTTTCTTCGTAGGTCTGTATAGTCTTATGTGCTGCCTCCCCAAAGTTGCTAGGTAGATGTGGCTTCAGGTTGAAATGGTTTCACATGTCGGTGAGGGTTTCTAGACGGTTTTATCTTGGAGGGTGGAGGGACCTAGAAAGTAGTCGTTATACTATAGACTGATAAGTATCATAACCCCCAAGTAGGATGCCCCTTTATGGGTGCCTACGAGTCTACTTTACTTATTACCTACTTACCCAGTCCCCTGACCATCCAAGTAACCATGGAAGATACGTCAAATCATAAATGGAACCCTCTGTAATGCAAGCTCTCTTGCTTAGTTAAAGGGGCTTGCAGTCTCTGTGGGAGCGACTGTGGGAGGTTTGACTCTGTGAAAGTGTCACGTCCCACGTGTCTTCTTCGTCTGTCTGTTTTTAGGGTATAGGGTTTGGGGCAGTTTAGGGTTGTTGGGATCGCTAGGAAGTACCTGCTTGTCTCAGAAAGGGAACTAAAGTCGGCTTAAAAGTCAGGCGATCACAGCTACCACCAGGCACGGTCACCGTTCAAGTACGTACTCACTCATCACGCACAGTTAAGCTCCAAGGACATGAAACTACATGGACAGTTGTCAGTGGGACGGGTGCAACCTATGGTAGCTGTAGCTACGTTTCACTAAAACGTCCAAGATGTTCGCCTGAGTATGGGTATCTTTGTCGCTATAGCCGCCCAGTCAAGTAGGAATTCGTGGAATGTTAAATAAAACCGTTGTGCGGGCACTTGAGGGGTCTGTTGCGGCGGCTTGCGGCTCTACGACAGGAGTGTGAGGGATTGGGTGCTTCTGGTTGAGAGTTTGTCAAACCTTCTGCAAAACTACCATGATTATCGACACGTCGTTTATCTGGGGTGCTTCGGAAAATCTTGTATTCTCTTTAGCGAGTCATGGTGATAATGATCCTACTATCCAGGGTGTATACTAGTTTCACGTCTCGTCGGCATGCCCCATTTCCTTCTACTAAAAAGTGCTACAGCCCGACGTGTAGCTGATGCAGTACCTGCCGATGTGTACCACATCGTCACGGTTCGGTTTCTAGGTCTCATGCTTTAGGGTTTGTGTAGCTTGGGGTCCCCAGCAACCCCGATCCTCCCCCCAGCTGAGAAAGCTTTCCTTGGGGCTCGAAGGGTTTCGTGCGGTGTTCTTGATTTCAGGCCGGTCATGATGTTGCAAGCTTCATGGGTCCCTTCAATGATACAGGTCTTCTTGAACTACGGAACCCACTATTTAGGGTACTAGATTAGGGTCCCCTATTTTCGGAAACTCCCATACAGGTCTTCTTGAACTACAAGCAGAGTTTGGGATCAAGACGAGGGCATCGGGGCGCAGTCTGGACAAGGCTTTTTGCGCCTCATGTTGGCGCCACTGGGCCGTGATTTGAGACGGATTTTCGGGGGGTTGAGGGTGTTTTTTCCTGGGTTTTCAGGGTCTAGGGGTTTAGATCTGGCACAGCATGCCCCAAAGCGAACAAACACTACAGTAGTGTTGAACTTCTGTGCAGTATGCTCCCAACAAGCTATCTATCTTCGGGTTCTGTTTATGTTTTCGAGGCTCAGGACTCAGAATCCTGTACCAGATGTGAATAAAAGGACCTTCATGACTGGATTAGAGCATTGAAAAGGCCTAAGGAATAGCATTTGTAGTCATTCGGGCTGCCATATTAAGGAATATCTGACCTCTTAAAGGGTAGGGTTGCGGGTTTTAGGGTTTTGGATTTAATCAGTCTCGGGTGTGGTGGTTTTGGAGGTTAGAGGTGTAGGAGTGTAGGAGGTTGGGTGTCATGGTTTAGGGTCCAGATTTAGGGTGTGTGGGTTTAAGGGTTCTTTCATCGGAACCCTAAGGAACCTTCAAGGGAGGCCTAGAAACTCTTACAGAATCCCGTAAACCCTGAACCCATTAAGATCCCCTGAACCCTGAACCCTTAAACTTAAACCCTCAGCCCTTAAACCCTTAAACCCTAAACCCCTTTATAAGAACGACCCAGGCCGGAGGCGACCGAGCTCCAGGACCGGCTTCAAGGTCTCAAGGAGCGGCTGGCGAGGGCTTACAGGCCGGGACGATCCCGGTGTTTTGCGGGTCTTGAGTTTTAGGGTAGCTTGAGGGTTTAGTGGTGTGAGGGTTCAGGAAGGTCAGAGTTTTAGAGTTTCGGGCTCAGGGCTTTAAGGTTGTGAATGTAGCGATGTAGGTATTGGCATTTTCCGGAAGCGCGGATCTTGGTGAGTGCAGGTCGGCCTTTCTCAGGAGTGCGTATTACTGCATTCGGGGCGCTGTTCTGGTGATACTACTTCAACAAACCAGGGTTACGTCGTATGCTTCTTCAGCACATCGCCGGGAGATGCCTTTGAAACGAAACTACGCTTTGAAACGAAACTACCCATCCGGACAACGCGACAGTCCGAGAAGCCTTAGACCAAGTTTATCAACGAATGCCTGGCGGACCCCATTTCGGGATGCAATTGAGAAATGTAGTGTGCAGGCAGCGAGCATTTAGGGGCCCAGTTGAGGGATGTAGGGTTTCGGGGTTCAGTCGAAGCAGTTTAGGGCTTACTCTGAGGTTCATGGCTTCTGGCACACAACTTTGTAGAGACCCCCCCCCTCCGGTTTGTGCTATGACACGGCATTTCTCTAGCTACCTACGCCTACGCCTCTATCCAAGTAAGGCTCTTCAGGGCGTGTCAGGTCGAAACTTTGGGAACTTAGGGTTGTGCGTTTCGGGCTTAGGGACCTCGGTTGGGCTCCGCTTCGGAATCCTGTCTGCTTTGTGTCACTTTAAAGGCATATGAAGCAGACAATGCTTCTATGGTTTTATGTCCGAAAATGTCTTAGACAAAGGTGTACGTGTAGAGATCACAGGGTTTACTGTGTTCTTGCCATAATAGCACCGCGGATGTGCAGAGGCTGGAGTGGAAGGAGCAAGACTGGCGTCTCTTCAAAGCCTCCAAGGGGCTGCGCAACGAAGACTCCATCGGGAAATGGCCCTTGGATATGGTCGAGGTGCCACGGTCCGGCGTTCAAAGGGTTGATGGTTTAGGATTTAAGGCACAGTGCATTTTCTGTGAGTCTAGGGTTTAGGGTTCTTTTCAGCATGTTATCACCCTCGGGGCTAGTTGTTTCTGAGAGGACATTGTCGAGGAGCCCTGCTGCAGTGTGAGACTGGAAGGGAGTGAGAGGGAGAGAAAGCCGGCGAGCCGTAAACCGCCTGGCCGCCGAGGTACTGTAGGGGCCTTAATAGCTACCTATACTATTTTGGTGGTTCGTTATTGTCAGTATGGTATACCCTAAGACCCTGAGACCCTATTCTAATTATCAAGGCCGCTCTATAGTACCTGAAACCTCAATCCCCAGAGCCCTAAGCCCTTGAAGAGCACGCACCAAGCTGGAAGATTCCAGGTCTTCTCCAACCAGAAGTACCGTTTCTATTTGGGAAGCATTTCTTCAGCGCTCAAGTTTGACGAGAGGCAGCGGGAGGGGCCCAAAATCATCGAAAATCGTCTGACGGTCTCTTCGGTTCCGTCGGGTGAGCTTAGCTGGTCAGGTGCAATGTTCAGGGTGTCGAGCTTTGTGGATGTCGGTTCCAGCAGCAATCATCCGGTGGGAAACTCCTGCTTGAAGCTTCGCTGCTGCGGAAGCAGATGCCTCCGAAGTCCACACTCCTAGACCCTACGCTCTCTGCTCAGATACAAGCTGGACTTTGTGTTTACGATGAATGCAGATGACGCGCGACGGGATGGCGAACCGGAAGACTGGTTGGCCTTCTTTCGCGAGAGGCCCCAAATGGACAAAAGGAGTCAGGGTTTAGGGTTAGGCTATTAGAGCCGCTATTGCCCCGGGGTGTAGGTGAAACACAAAGCCTTGCAATCCGTCTTCAGGCCCTGAAATGCCTGAACTCTCGGGAACCTCAACCCAGAACCCCAGTAAATGACCTCCAGGAATGTAACGAACTTCCGGTTCAGCGACTTTGACACCACAAACGTGGAGCCGGGAACACCAAAGTGGCTGCAGAAGAAGGACTTTGGGTGGTTAGGAAGCTTCAGGGTTCCGGGCTTAGGCGTTTTGGGTTCAGGCTATGGGATTTAGGATTTCTAGTTGGCTTGAAGGTTCAATGGTTCAGGGTGTCGGATTCACAAAAGACTTGTGACGGGACTGACGGGACTTGGTTCAGGCCGTTTATATAATATAGGGGCCTTAACAATTACCAATACTGTTTTGGAATGCTCCTTATTATAATTATAGTATAATGGGCCCCAAAACCCTATTCTAATTATTCATGCCCCTATAGTAGAATTTGTAAATAAAGAGGAAGAACCCAGATCTGAAACAGTAGGGCCAATGAGCACACGTAATGCAAACTAGAAGCCTCCCTCCTCAAATATTGGCGTTAGTAGAATACCCCTGGTATCATTCCTGAGTGTTCCTGACTGCAAATATACCAAATAAACCCTCTCCCGAAAAAATCGCAGAAAACGCTTCTAATTCGTAAGGCCCCATATCCACAGGAAGCCGAATATCAAGGATCAGGGCTAGTAAACCCACAAAACAAACCTAATCACAAAAAACTAAAGCCCTAAAAGATAATTCAGATCCGGCATAATTTCTGTCTTTGGGTTCCTTGTTTTTGAAACTCCCAAAAAACCCATGTGTGGGGGGGTCTGGGATATTCCTAAACTGTGAAACAGGTGTTCGCGGGTTTAGGGACTAGGTTCCTGAGTGCTACAGGAACCTTGGGGATAACTTCGGGTATCGGTTTCCAGGCTTTGCTGGTCTCGGCTTTCGAGTTAAAAGCTTTGGGTTTTGAGGAAAGGCTCTGGGGCTCAGGACTCTCGGGTTTGGGGTAGTAGTATTGGTATTTGTATTAGTATTGATATTAGTATTAGTGTTTGTATTAGTGTTAGTATTAGTATTAGTATTGGTATTAGTATTGGTATTAGTATTACTGTTAGTATCATTGTTAGTACTATTAGTATTATCATTGTTGGCATTATTATCATTATTGGTAGGGCTTGTTGCTGGTATTTGCGCGTGAGTCCTGCCCGATCTTTGGTGTGTAAAGCATATGTGCCCCTACTTGTGGCTTGGCTGCCCATGCACCTGCAAGGAGGAGTTTCTCAAGATCTGGTCGGCAGTGGTTGAATCCCTGCGGCAGAATACTTCGGAATCGGGCGAACAGGTTCAGATCCTCTTCCACTGCTTTGGTGGTGTTATCCGCTCTACAGCGGCCTTGGTTGCTGCGCTCATTTCGCTCTCGATGAGCACCGAAGAGGCCATCGAACATGTCCTCAAGGCTCGCGCTGGACAGGAGTACTGGAGGCGCCGGGATTACTTCATTGAGGCTTTGCTTGAGTTCGAGGCTCAATGTGGTGGCCTGGCACCAGCGACCCAGCCAAAGTGACCCAAACTAACTGAAGCATGAGGCGGGTGTGTCCCGATGCCTATGATGTCCATGCATGCTGGCTTTTTCTGAACTTTCGGCGCAGTCAGCATGCGGGCTCGGGAAAATGGTGCAGACGGGACTTGCTAAGTACTTGCAACGCAAGGGCTTGCTGCAGGGTTCGATTCCAGCCGGGGCCTACCGAGAGGACTACGATTCATGATCAAGCTTGGCGCAGTATTCAGGCTAAGTCATATAATATAGGGGCCTTAATAATTACCTACACTATTTTGGGGGTTCCTTAGTATAATTATGGTATAATGGGCCCCAAAACCCTATTCTAATTATTAAGGCCCCTATATTACCACACTTGCACATGGTTTAAGATTCTTCAAGCAGAGCAGGATGCTGCCCATTACCAGCTGCTTGGCACTTTTTTTCATCTGAGCCCAAAATTCTGAGTCTTCGCCTTCCCGTTTGGGGCGGTCCCTCCCACCCTACTCTAGGGCCGAAATAATTACCTATACTAGTTTGGGGGTTCATTATGAAAACTCAATTCTCATTATTAAAAACCCCTATATTACGCAGGTCCCCATGCCCTGCGACTCGTAACCCTCCACCCCTGAACCTTGAGCCTTTTCGGCGACAAGCATTTTCTTAAGGCTCCAAGAAATTCGAGCCCTTTTCATGAGCTCAGGCCTACCTGTTACATGAGTCTCAAGAGAGATACATCTTTCCGCTTCATGATTATTACAATGAAGCCCTCACAGACGCTTCAATCAAGCAGGTCCTTGAATTGCAGGGATTTGGGCTCAAGACGAGGGCAATGGGCCAGAGTCTGGGCAAGAGGCCTGCTTCTTTGCGCTTCATGTCGGCGTCACTAGGCCGTGATGGAGACCAGTTCTCAGTATATTCGGGAGACAGTATGGTCGGAAGACACAAAAATGAAACTAGTGTTGGATTGAGGCACAAGCTACTCCCGAGAAGCCCTCTTTGACTGGTTACTGGTTTTGAGTACCTTCCTACGAAGGAAGCAACAAGCACAATATCTTGCGGGAGCACGCCAGGAACCGAGAAACCCGGGTTCTTACAAACCCTGAAACTAAACCTCCCCAAACCCCCAATCTCCTAACCCCTTAACCTCTAAACCCATGAAACCCCAAACCCCCCCCAAATAAAAAAATAAAAATAAAAACGTGCTAGACCTGAACCCCCCCCCCAAAAAAAAAAAAAAACAGAGACTCCAAAACGTTTTCATTCAGCAATATATTTAACATAGGAGTCCGAACAACTATGAAGTACATACCTTGAGGCTCCTTGACGACAATTTTTTCCAAAACCCTCTTCTAATTATTAAGGCCCCTACATTTATGTCACAGTGAAGGATCCTGGGCCTGAAACATGAAACCCCTGATGGAGCCCTTGCCGAAGCTTTCTAGGAAGTCTTAAGGCCCTGCCAGGGGCCCTAAGATAACCCTGATAGCAACCCTTACTAAAGGAAGTGTTAAAATCCCAAACCGCGAAACCTAAGCCCTTAAAGCTTGAACCCCAAGTTAAAGCCTTGCACCCAGAGAACCATAGATCCTTATGGTAACCCGTGTAGTATCTTTGAAAAAATCAAACTCCTAAATCCTAAAACTAAGCAGCCCAGGCAAACCCTTGTTCCTCCCGAGACCCGTTTTAAAAACCCTTACAGAAACCCTTAAACCCCTTCAAGATCCCTTGAACCCTTAAACTTAAGCCCTAAACCCTAAAGCCCTAAAACCCTGTCACAACGGCCCAGGCCGGAGGCGACCGAGCTCCAAGAGCGGTTGCGAGGTCTCAAGGAGCGGATGGCCAGGGCTTACAGGCCGGGACACGTCCTGGGGGTTATAATACAGGGGCCTTAATAAGTACCAATACTAGTTTGGGGGGTCCTCATTATACTTATAGGATTATGGTAGTTTTAGGCTTTGGGGTTTAGGGCTGGGGTTTAGGATTTAAGAGTTCAGGTGTTGAGTTTAGGGATGTAGGGTTGGGGGTTTCCGGAAGCACGGAGACGCGATCCCCTAAATTTCATTCTTGGTGAGCACAGATCGGGCTTCTTAGGAGTATTGCTGCGTTCAGAGCATTCTTCTGGCGATACTTAAACGAACCGACCCACATCGCTGGGCGATGCTTCCGAAACGGAACTACGCATCCGGACTCAACTCGACAAGGAATGTAATTTGCAAAAAGCGCGTGTTTTGGGACCCAGCTGAGTTTAGGGGTCCAGTCTAAGGGGTTTCGGGCTTGCTCGGAGGTTCGTGGCTTGTTGCGCACAACTTTGTACAGACCCCCGGTTTTGGGCTCTGACACTGTATTTCTCCAGCTAGTTTACCTTACGTAGGAACATACTTGCGTGTATCCAAAACAGCTTCCTCAGGGCCTGTCAAAGTCGTCGAAGCTAGGGTTATGGGGTCCGGGCTTAAGGATCTCTGCTGGGCTCTGCTTCGGAATCCTCCTTGCTGCCTTGTCTAGCCCTACAGGATTGTGAAGCAGATGCTTCTTCTGTGATCCTTATTTCCCAAGCGGCCTTTGAACTAAGCTGTGCATGCAGATGAGGGGTATCTTGTGCAAAGCTTGGTACTCAAGGTGTCGGGCTTAGGGTTCAGGGTTCAGGAATTAGGGTTGAGGGGTTTTAGGGGCTTTAGGGGCTTGAAGGGTTCAGGAATTAGCGTGCTGTTTTGCCGTAGCACCGCGGACGCGAAGAGGCGGGAGTGGAACGAGCAGGACTGGCGTATCCACAAAGCCTCCAAGGGGCTGCGGTACGAAGCTTGGTCATGGAGCAGGTAACCTTTAACCTTTTGAGTGCATTATAAGGCCTACAAAATCCCAAAGGTTACCATAAACCCCGAACCCCTAAATCCTTAATCCCAAACACTAAACCCCTAAACCTTAAACCCCTAAACCCTAAGCCCTAAACTTTAAACCCTAGGAGCCTAGGATACTGGAGAACTAAGGAAGACTCCATCGCGAAATGGCCTTTGGACATGGTCGAGGTGTCCTGGTCCTGGTCCGGCTGATTGAAGAGTTTTGGACCCAGACCCCCGGGAGGATCTAGAAAGTAGATCCCCTAGTTTGGGGCCCTATACTACTAGGGTACTTTATAGGAACCCCCATCAAGGGATCTACTTTCTAGATCCTCCCGGGGGTCCCGGAAATTAGGGTTTAGGGGTTTAGGGTTTTTAAGGGGGCTTGAGGGGTTTATGGGGTTTAGGGTTGAAGGGTTTAGGAATTAGCTTTTTAGAGGGTGTTAGGCTTGAAGGGTTTAGGAATTAGAGGCCCTTTGTTGGCCATTCTGGTGCTTAGGACTTAGGACCTTTTCTATCATTCTTGGGTTTAGGGCATTTTCTAGGATTCCAGCGTTCCGGGCACTCTCTTAAACTTAGCTGTTCCTCATAGGACATGGTCACGTTTTGTGTCACTGGCTGTTGGTGCGAGACTCAGAACGAGAGAACTGGCGAGAAAGGTCTGCCCACCCCAAACGAGCCGTAAATCGCCCAATATAGAGGCCTGAAAAAAGTTACCTCTACTATTGTGGCGCTCCCTTATTGTAATTGTGGTATAATATACGCCAAACCTCTGTAAGGCCCCTACATTAGCCCCAGACCGGCCCACCTGAACCCAATTCCCCGAGCCCTGAGGCCCCCCGAAGCCTGGAAAAGCCAAAAGATGCAAGATTCGAGGTCTTCTCAAACAAGAAGTATCGCTTCTATTTGGGAAGCATTACTTCAGCGCTCAAGTTTGACGAAAGGCAGGGTGAGGGACCAAAAACATCGAAAATCGTCTGAAGGTCTCTTCGGTGAGCTTAGCTGATCAGGTGCAATGTTAGGGGTGTCGAGCTGTTTTCATGTCGGTTGTTAGTGCTCAAACCTGGACCCTAAGTTCTCTGCTCAGATACAAACTGGACTTTGTGTTTACGATGAATGCAGATGACCTGCGACGGGATGGCGAACCGGAAGACTGGTTGGCCTTCTTTCGCGAGAGGCCCGGAATGGGCAAAAGGGAAACAATTAGCAACATGGTTCCTTAGGGTTCACAATTACAAGTACACCAGCTTGTACCAAATTCGGTACCGCAACCCCTAAACCACCCCACAGAGCCCAATGAAATGACCTCCAGGAATGTAACGAACTTCCGGTTCGGCGGAATTGACACCACAAACGTGGAGCCGGGAACACCAAAGTGGGTGCAGAAGAAGGACTTGGTTATGATACTTACTTGTAGATGACATGACTGCTTCTTAAGTCCCCCGACTCGAAGGAATGACTTGGATGCAACATTTCAGGCGTTTCGGGTTTAGAGTTGGGTGTTTAGGGTATAGGGCACTTGAGTTGAAACCTTGTTTTCACCGTGAGCTTTTAGGGTATTCGGCACTTGAAGTGAATGCTTAATGGTTTAGAATTGGGGATTGACTCCAAAGGGACTTAGCTTCAAAAGTAGGGAGAAGGACCCGAATGGGAGTTTCCGAAAATAGGGGACCCTAATATAATACCCCTATTTAGTAGGATCCTTACTATAAGGACCCCCAAATAAGGTACCCCTATTTTCGGAAACCCCCGAATCTCCAACAGCAGGGGCCGATGGGCGAAAGCAAAGCGAAGTATAAGCCTCCCTCCTTAAGCAAGGCTCCATTATTTTTTAGAGTTCCTTGTCGTTGTTAGAACAATGAGAATTTTGAATTTGGAGCTTAAGTTGGATTGTGGGTGGGTTTAGGGGTTAGGCTTGCAAGAAATCCACATGCGTGGTTCCAAGTTAGGACAGTTTCAGGCACATCATGGCACACCCTATGATTAAGGAGTGTTTTTTAGTACGTTTATCTACATTCATTCATTCATACATACATACCTTGTTGCAGGTACTGCGTTTGTTCGTGAGTCTGCCACCTTTCGTGCGTAAGGCATCTGTACCCCTGCTTGTGGCTTTGGTTCCCTTGCCCCTGCAAGGAGCAGTTTCTGAAGATCTGGGCAGGAGTGGTTGAAGCCTTGCAGCAGAATACTTCGGAATCGGAAGAGCAGGTCCAGATTCTCTTCCACTGCTATGCTGGCATTAACCGCTCCACAGCGGCCTTGGTTGCTGCACTCATCTCGCTCTCGATGAGCACCGAAGAGGCCATGGAACACGTCCTCAAGGCTCGCGCTGGACAGGAGTACTGGGCAAAAGGCCGGGATTACTTCATTGAGGCTTTGCTTGAGTTCGAGGCTCAATGTGGTGGCCTGGCACCATCCACCCAGCCAAAGCGACCCTAGCCGGAGCAGGAAACGGGTGTGTCCCGATCGCTGTGAAGTCCATGCATGCTGGCTTTTCTGAACATTTGAACGGGCGCAGTCAGCATGCGGGCTTTGGAAAAAGTCGTGGCGCATGGGACTGTGCAAGTACTTGAAACTCCATGGGTTCCCGCAGACTTGTATTCCAGCCAGGCTCTACCATGTACAAAACTTGTGCGTTCTTCAAGGTATGTCATAGAACGTACTTCCCCATTTCTTAAAGTAGTGCAGTTTATTGCCCATTATCAGCATGGCACTGTTTTCATTTGCTGCACCCACCTGGACCCCAAATCCTGAGCCTTTCCCTTCCCTCGCTCACGAACCTTGAAGTACAGTAGGGGCCTTAAAAATAAGAATAGGGTAGTGGGGAGTCCTTATTATAATGCACCCTCAAATCCTATTCTGATTATGAAGGCCCCTGCAGTATTCACTGGATACTTCCCCCACTCAGCAACACTTGAATTACCTTTGCATTGTAGATGTATAAGGCCCTTCATAGCAACGCTATTATAGACTGTTATTGCATGGGGGGGCAGTACCAAAGTACTCCTTGTATCGACCAAAACCTTCGCGAGTTGAGACCTCAAGCACCCGACTCTAAACCCAGAGGCCCTAAACTTGCTCTCCTTAGGCCCCCTAAACCCTAACCCCTAGAAGCGTATAAGCCCTAAGGTTCAGAGTGGGGCCTCCGCCTGCACGTCACCGACCCCGGGGCCCCGCAGCCACATGCTGGGCTTCGGACTTTAAATCACGGGGGACGTAGTAAGGAGGTAATAGGCGGAGTTTTGAGTAGACTGAGGGGGATCCTAGCTAGGTTTGTTCTGTTCCCAGTCAATAGAAAGTCACTACTTACCCTATGTATAACACGACCGTCTCTCTTTGGAGCCTTTGCGGATTTCCCTGAACTTTGCTGTTCAACGAACCTGAAGAACAGTCCCCGCCGAACATGTTCACGTGAACAAAGGGCTACAGAGGGTTAGACCTGTGTGAGATGCCTCGCTCCTGTTTCCTTGCCTGCGGTTGCCTTCACCCGCCTGCCTCGCCTGCTGCATGAACGGGCTGTGTTTCCGTTGACGAAGAGCCCGAGGCGTCTTCCGCCGCGATGCTTTCAGTGGTGTACACAAGCTTGCTGTGTGCCACATTCGAGAATTTCTGATTGTCCCAGTTCTGCTAATCACTGTACACAGACAGGCTCCATCTCAGCAACCTGTCTATCGGGAGTGACATGGATTACGTGGTGCCCTTGCCCACAATGATTGAACTATTCAGCCTCATATTGGCTCGTTCACATTTAGCCTTTCCACCGGCTCAGTTCCCCCAAAGCTGCTTAAAGGATCAGGGTACATTGTGCCAAGGCTGTCCTTGATTCTCCTTACTGTCGCGCTGTGCTCTTTCTTTGCGATCCAGATTTCTTGTTTACATTCTAAGAGGATGGGGGTTAGTAGGTTAGGGCAGAGCCATACAGCTCAATTGCCATTAACGCCGAGTTTCATTTTCTGACTGAGTCCACTGACCTCCACGCGAGGTCTCATGCACCTCTAAGTAACCATGCCACACGAAACCCTTCAACACCTTGACCCCAGACCACGCGCTTCCTCCCAAACCTTCAACCCGAGGCCCCAAGCCCGAAACCCTGAAGCTGAAACCCGAAACCCCCAAAGCCCTAACGCCTAAACCCCAAACCACAACCAAGGGACCTTGCCGGGCTCTTGCCGTGAAGCTCGGAAGCTGGGCCGACGAGTGCCCCGCCTGCCCTAGGCTTAGGGACCCAAAAAGCGCAGAAGCATACGCATTTTACAGGGACATCCCTACCTTATCTTAGATCCCAAATACCCAACCTTTAAGCTTTTTAGGCTCTTAGGAATCGGAAAGTTTAACCTTTTATTTCTGTGGTTTATTGGGGAGTAAGAGAAGCATTTTACAGGGACATCCCTACCTTATTGGGCTTCATTATAAGGGTGGTTATACGGTATATCCCTATCCTAAGGTTTGCCTATGTGCTTTTTGGGGGCTCTATCACGCGGAGACTTCCAAGAAGCTGCAAGATCCCTCCTTTAAAAGCTTGGTAGCTGAGAGGATACACTTTACACTTTTTGGGAGAATATCACCCACTATAAAACTGAAAGTGTAGACTTTTGGTGGCTTATAATCTCAGCAACTGAGAAAGCCTGCGAGCTCTGGGCTGCAGATGAACAGACTCCGAAAGACTTTTACGAAGGAATAGAGAGCTTATAGGGTTAAGAGACTAGAGAAGAGTTTGAGTAACGAATGCGCCTTGAGTCGATGAATGTACCTGAAATCTTGATCAACGGCTTGTGAAGTTTCTCGTTGTTGGGGCCTTGCTTGGGTTCCGTAACTTTAGGGCTCGATGAACTTTAAGCATAAGTAGGCTCCTTGGTATTTTCTCCACGTGCCTTTAGGCACACGGCTTTCCCACTCACTTCTGTTTTCACCCGAACCGAACCTGAACCATTCCAGCTGTAACAAGGATAATACACTTTTAGCAAGAGATATGACAATGCCAATAGCAGTGACTGGTGGATCTTGACTATCACCTGCAAGCATAGCAGTGAAGTGTAATTCACCTTCTTTTACACGTTAAACGCCTCACCTATCTTGGTCTGAGGCCCCTTGCTTACTTGGCCTCCAGCTGTCTCTCGCAGTGCCGGAACTACAGGCTGCGTATTCTTGGCCCACACAACCCAAATCGAAAAACTGCAGATTTAAGCCGAAACCCCGAAGCCATTCTCTTTAAAGCCCTTAAACCCTGTAAACCCGCATTGTCGCCCTCTGTAAGCCCCCTTGAAAACGGCCCCGCATCCAGACCCGTGCACCAAGGTGTGGGGTCAGACCGGGAGCTACTTGGGCACAAACAAAGTACATCCCTTAAAGTTTTTGATAGTATAGGTACTAGCAGATTATAGTATAGTCTGGTGCATTGTAGTAGATCCCTTAAGGTGTATGATAGTAAATACTATCATATTATAGTGTAGTCTTGCACATTATCGCATGTTCCAATTTATTATGGTATATTAGAATAGCCTTACCCTGTTGTAGTATAGGGTCCCAAAATAGGGGATCTACTCTTCGGATCCTCCCAGTAGTCTGGGAAGCTGCCTGCGACTTCCACAGCGACGACTGTGGCGGCTTCTGTGACTATTGCTACTTTCATTTCTAGAACTATTTGCCGGTGCTATTGCCGTTGCTACTACAATTTCTGTTACGGTTGCTCGTGTTATGACTATTGCTTTGCTACTACTCTTACCGCAACACACTTTACCGCTACTTCTACTTCTGCTGCTGCTGCTGCTAATCTACAGCTGCTACTGCTGCTGCTACTGCTGCTGCTACTACTACTACTACTACTAACACTGTTGCCTCGACGACTCAGTGCCACTGCATAGGCGGCAAGTGCCGATACCGGAAATAGACCTTATCGCTGCCAATCTTAGCCTCGGGAATTGAAACCTGAAGCGGGGGCTGTTTCGTCATGTTTCCATGCCCGTTGAACTAGCCCGACTCGGCTGAGTTTGGAAAAGGCCCTTGAAGCCCCCACAATCGTCGCAAGAAGCAGAAGCAACTACGACGATGTCCCACATGGCCGACCCCCGTGGTTTGTGTGTGTTGGAGATTCCCTAGCCGAGGATCACCTCGTCAGCGTGGACGACCGGCCGGTGCCAGGATCCCAGAGTGGGATAGCTTCAGCTTGTTGGGTGGGTCCGTACAACCTGCGTTACGAAGTTTGATTCATAGCGGCGGGCTTTCCTTAGAAACAATGGGTGTGCTCCCGAGCTGCGAAGATAAACTAGACACCACGGCATGCAGCATTGCACAGTCGACAGACTGACGAGGCTGTGGCAGGTAGGGAGCTCCGCAGTTTCGAATGGAAGCCGATAGCAGCAATGACGGCGACTGCACCAGCAGCATACAGCCACAGTAAGAGCAGCACGCATGGCCTAACAGCAGCAACGACCACCGGAACAGTTTCATTTCCATGTCCACGGTCAATGCACCGGTCCAGCATCATCATCATCGTCATCATCTTCCTCGTTTTCAATGCTTCATATCGTGATCAACTTCGTCCCCAGCATGGCCTCGACCAATGACGCATCTTCATTCTACGAAGCAATCACGAAGTCAACCAGAGCTCCGACAACAACATCAGATTCGTACCACCATACCCCTTTGATCACAAACAGCAGAGGAGGTCGAAAGATTCTCAGGATTTGGGCCCACTCCTGCCTTTTGTGTCTAAGTTAGGGCCGTCCTAAACCCGAAACTGTTAAGCCCCGGATGCCCCCAACCCTCAATCTCGGCAAAAGCTCCGGATTCCATCCATTCAGTAATTGAGGTTAGAACTTCTGACAGAGATCCCCACACGTTTGGTGAAGGCCGGGGAAGGGGAAGGTGTATTGTGTTGCTGCTGTGATGTTCCTCACGCCGTCCTCGCCACCGTCGTCGTAGTCGTCGTCGTCGTTTCTCTTGCTGTTTCTCCTGCTGGTGCTGCTGCTTGTTGCTGCTGTGCTAGCTTCTCGTCAACACTGCTGCTTTCGCTACAGCTGCAAAATGACTATGGTTGTTTTTGCTTCTCGTACGATGCTGCTACATTGTTACAACGAGACCGTCACTGCGACCTCGCAACCCTAACCCTGAATCCTGTAATCCTGAGCGCGCAAACCCGAGACCTAAACCCCAAGCCCCGAAACCAGACAAAGCGAACCTCCAAACTCGAGTCTTAGATCCTAAACCCTTAAAATCTGTAAGTCATCTTCAACAAGACGGCGCCCTTTCATCCTGCAATCCTGCTCTCTGTTGCAAAACAGAAAAAGCCCTTGCTGACGCGAAGCCTTCACAGTGAGCCCAAGAATGCTGGTTAGAAATAAGTACTTCAACAACAAGAATCAAGGGAGACGGAACTCTCTCCACCGCTTGCAAGGCCGGGTCCAAGGCTTATGAAAGCCCAACCAAGCCCTCAGTACACGGGAGTTTCCATTTCGGAGACCTGATAATAAGGATCCTACTAAGTCCTACTATTTGGGGTATTACTTTCGGGTCCCCTATTTTCGGAAATTCCCATATGAGGAGCACTTAATCAAGGAGCCCCTAGCACAGAGATTCCCTTCGAAGCCAGGGCCCTAACACAAAACCTAGCACCCCACCCACAAAAAGGCAACCTGAACATCCTCGGTCCATCAAGCCCCCCTTAGCTGGGTTTTACTTGAGGGGGAGGGAGGGAGGGAGGGAGAGGGGAGGGAGAGGGCTCTCCCCTATAGTACCCTTAAAGTACCCTTAAAGTACCCTTGTAGTACCCTTGAGAGAGGGGAGGGGTGCAGGTGGGAGTCGGTTCCCTTCGCCTCCGTGACTCCGCCGCTGCAGCCGGTCTTCTCAGCTTCGAAAATGCCGAGCAGGCTCCGAGTTTCGTACTTCTTAGTAGCTGAGTGGATACACTTTACACTTATTGGGATAATATTACACACTATAAGACTGAAAGTGTACACTTTTTGGGGCTTATGAACTCAGCAACTAGGACTTGGATGTCTTGCAGTGTCCTGGGAGGGTTTAGGGTTCAGGGCTTTTAGGGTTTAGGGCTTCGGGGCTTGTAAACTCAGCAACTAAGCAAAGATGCTGTGTTTTTTTGTGGCTTTAGTTTTCTTGGGGTCAGGGGCTCACAGGTCAGGAGCTTTGGGGTCTGCTAGGCTAAGGGGCTTGTGGGCAAGCTGGATTAGGGTTCAGGGTTTTAGGGTTTGGGGTTTAGGGTTTGGGTTTAGGGTTTGGGTTTTAGGGTTTGGGGCTTGGGGTTTAGGGTTTAGGTGAGTCTGGTGTAAGTTTTGGAGTGCATTAAGCAAGCCCTGTTTCTGCGACGCTGGTGCGGATCACAAGTCAAGACTTTAGATATATGGTCATCGTCCGACTTCATCCTTCTGCAAGCAGTTTAAGAAGATCCAACTAAGCTATGAATTTTTCGGACCTGTGAGGGCAAAGAAACTTCTTCAGCTTGGCCATAAACACGAAAGCATTAAGCCAAGAGTCAACACAGATAGATTCAAAGAAGCTCTATGAAAGCTAGCAAAGAAAACTTAAACCCCAAAAACCTGGCAAAGGGATCCCTAAATCCCCTAATGCCGGAAGCCTTAAAGCCACGAACGAAAGGCCGACCGAGAACTTGCAAGTGCCGTGAGCCCAGTTATGGGGAGAGATGTTGGGGCCGAGGGTTCAAGCTTTCGGGGCTTCTTTGGTTAAGGGCTTCAGGTTTTAGGTTCAGGGTTCAGTTCAACGAGTGTCTGTACAGACAGTGTAATCGATAGGCTATAGAGTCTCCCCCAGGGAAATATCAAGGACAGTTTCAGGCTATCAGGAACGCACAGATTTGACCTTGGCCTCAGCTTGTCGTCCTCTTGGAATTATCTTTCGAGATGTCCTTTTTACTTGAAGCTTCCAAGATGTAGCTCTCAAGTCATGAAGCATTGAAGCGCCAAGCCGTGAATCCTTGAACCCCTCCACCAGGCGCAAAAGCACATCAACATAAGGATCCCACAGTGGAGGTTCGCAGGGACCCCGCTTATGGTGCCCCTGAACCCTAAACCCCCTATGTTTTTTGTAGCCTTCGGGTGGTCCCTGGCTGAGATTCATTCGTCGGACAAGCCTTCAATAAAAAGGTATTCGAGAATCACGAATGCAAACAGAAGGCAATGCAAGAGCTTCACACCTTTTGTGGATCTCTCGTCGGTCCAGATTACAAGTTTACGCTTTTTCAGCCTGGTCCTTGAATGGACATGCAGCAGAACAGACTTGCTCCCGTTATTGTGATCACCTTCCTTGAGAAAGCCATCTGCACGTGGGCGTGCTTGAACGCATTACCTCTGGGCTGGCATGTTTAGCAGTCTGTGGGAGGGGATAGCTTTGCCCATAAAGCCGTCCTCAACCAGCTCCACTTCGACTCAAAAAGAAAGCTTACACCCACTCCCCCATGCCAGAAACCACCATTTCAAGACCTCATTTCCCAGAAGATGGTGACCCGAAACCTTAAAACCGAAAACCCCCCCCCAAAAAGCGAAGCCCCCAGACAGACCCTAAACCCTAAACCCCACACCGTAATGCAGCGTTCCAACACACCGAGGCCCTGCGAATCCAGGCCTGGCCCGGCTGCTCTTGAGTTTGGAGCTGAAGGGTCCCCTTATTAGAGACCAAATGGTAGGAAAAAGGGTACCCTATAAAGGTGATACTCAGGAACCTAGCTTTTCTCCCTGGTGCTTAGTAGGGAATGGGGGAAAATGGGTTATGGGGACTACTATAAGGGAGCCTTAAGGGACTATCATACTGCTGATGGACAAAATCCTGCATGACCCTAAGGACCCTAAACTATGGGAATTATGGTATATTCCTTATAATGGGTAGTGCAGGATTTTGTCCATCAACCGTACTATGTGAGAGTAGATACATACTCATAACAACAGCAACAACAACATCGCCAGCAGCAGCAGCAGCAAGACGAAGAAGTAAGAATGATAAGAAATAGTAAGAAGAAGAACAATAAAATGAGAGAGACAGAGACTGAGAAGCACAGAGGCAGAGAGGCCCAGAGAGAGAGAGAGGGGATGAGAAGACGGTCCAACAGTATAAACCCCAAACTCTAATGCTGCTTATTACCTACGTCCACCACGTCCCCAAAGCCGTAAACCGTAACCCCGTATAGAAACCTCTAATCGTGTTGTTGAAAGGAGCCCTCACAGAACCCCTAAACCTTAAAGCCTTACTAAGCCGAAGACTCTTACCCTAAACCCCTAACCCCTAAACCCTAAACCCCTAAACCCCTAAACCCTAAACCCAAAGACCCTAAACCCTATACCCTAAACCCCTAAACCCCTAAACCCAAACTGTAGGACCCTCCCGGAGGCTTTGCAGCGTGGCCGTCAGGTGCGGAAGCTGCTCGCAGATCCAAGGCCCAGCCTGAAGTGAGCGGATTTGTTCGAGGCGTGTTTAGGGTTTAGGGGTCTGGAGTTTTAGGGTTTGGGGTTTAGGGGTCTGGGGTTTTAGGGTTTAGGGTTTTAGGGTTTAGGGGTCTGGGGTTTTAGGATTTTAGATGGCTTTATAGGGCGTTTTCAGGACTTGTTTTCGAGTTTTATAAGGTTTTATAGGTTCTTCTTACCCGCACAGCAGGAGTTCCATAGATCTCCCTCAGGGCTGGTTTGGATTAACTATAGGGCCTTTTTGGGGGTTGTGGGTTTAGGGTTCGGGGTAAGGTTTGTATTGGGCTGGTGAGTGTAGTGGTGCTTCTTGGGACTATCAATAAGGGCATATGTGTGTGTGTGTCCTCATTTGGGGGAGGGGGAGATTAGCAAAAAGGTTCCTGCCTCGAGTTTCGGCTGGGTTTTGCTAGAGCCCCGAACGACCAGATGAAGATACGATCCTATGTCTGGGGTTTGAGCTCTCCTCTGTCGAGATAAGCCTTTGTCGCGGTAAGCTTTCAATGTTGAGCCGTATGCAAACATGTGTCGCCGTTGGGCCAGGTTCTTGGGATTGCTGGTTTACAGGTTAAGTTGTTAAGCATTGTGAGTTCCGCCTTGCTTCGGGGTTCAGGGTTCAGAGATTTCAAGTTTTTCAGATCAAGATATACAACTTAGTCTTTAAGGCTCACGCAGTCTGTTGTAGGTCTATGTCTACAGTTCGGGTATGTCGTTGTACATGCAAAGGTTGGTTTTAGTTGTTAGATAGTGACTAAAAGTCCTCTTGTGACACTGTCGTCATGGTTGCTTCTTCTCTGTTCTTCATGATTGCACTCTTTCGCTTCTGTGGGCTGCCGATGGTAGCATTGGTAACCCGAAACCCCTTGCTGCTCAAACCCCAACCTGTGCTTTCAGACCCTGCGTTCCTTCAGTCCGGGCGTGGCCCTGCGCTTCATCCTTGGCCGCCGCGATGCGGAGCTCCGTGCTGCTGAGTCGGCGCTGGCGCAAGTGGAGGCAAGGACTGGTGTCTGTAGCCGGACGCATTTCAACGGGATTGCATATAGTCCTACAGGAGTTGTCGAGGGTACGGAAGGAGAGCCCAACTGAACCTCGAATCAGCGGCTTGTGTTGGGTTTTTGCGGCAGGAATTAGGGTGTAGAGTTTCGGAAGGTTCCTCCATAGGCGTCCAAACGTGAATCCACGAAGTTTGTTTGCCTTAGGGGTTACGTGCCCTGAAAGGGCTTCATGATGTGATTTGCAGCACCAACAATAGTAAACATTCCTTTTGGCCTTCCACAGAATGCTGATCGTTCCAAAAAAAATAGACTTCACGATCGATACATGGTGTTGAGAGATATAGAGTTTGGTCGCAGATGCTCGCATTACGCAGCTCTTTCTGCGTAGGAATTCCATCGTTGCTCCACAGTACACAAGAAGCTGCCAAATCTTGTTGGCTCTTTCTACCAGCAGGTTAGGTATGACCTTACTGCTGGTGGTCACGTTGTGTTTTCCTTGTGTTGTTGGCGCTTCTGCTTTCCGTAACATCTGAAAAGATAGGTTTGCTTACTTTGTAAGGGGGGGTTATGGCTAGCTGTGGAGTAAACATACAAGTATTCCATGGTTGGGGCAATGTCGCTTACGTGTAGTTATAAGTATACTGCACTCGCTTATTTCTTCGCTTCGACGTACCTATCTATGAACTTTGAGCGAAATCCTACCTAGTGGGAGTTTCCGAAAATAGGGGGACCCTAATGTAGTACCCTAAATTGTAGGGTCCTTATTATAAGGACCCCCAAATAAGGTACCCCTGATTTTCGGAAACCCCCAAATCGTTCCTGATCCAGAAACGTGGAACCCCAAAATCCGATACCCCTTATCCCGAGCTTCGTCTGTTCCCTAAACGAACCCTCTAGAATCCCATACCTTGGATACTCAGTCTAGCTTACTTGGAGGGTCGGGGACTTAGTAAGTAGGTAATAAGTAGACTTATAAGTACCCTAAAAGGGACCCTAATTGGGGTTATGGTACTTATAAGTCTCCAAAATAACTAGTTACTAAGTCACCCGACCCTCCAAGTACTTATCCAACTGTTACAAAGTGGGGGCAGTACCCATCCGATACCCCCAAACCTGAACCCCGTCTTTTCTGTTAGGTTTCCATATCCATCACAGGCGCGCACACCGGACCTCGCGAGCATCGTCCGATCCCTGCGGCAGAAGGTGCGCCTTGCACACCCTCCACATTCCGTGGGGTTACTGTAAAAGGGGTCCTCTGAGGGTTACTACAAAGGATAACATAGGGCCTTATGCTTTTAGGCTTAAGGGTTCCTTTAAGGGTTATTACAAGGCTGTAGTATGAAGCTTTATGTCATTAGAACCAGAAGTTTGAAAGATCCGGGGCTCTAAACAGGGATCTACAAGGGTTTTATGAGGGGTTTAGGGGTTAAGATTTCTTTATAGGCACTACTTGAGAAGGATCATGGGACTTGCTTAATGGGGTTGTGCATTAGGTAATCACACCTGACAGTACTTGCACTTACATACTTGAAGCATCAAGGGACACAGTAAGCATGTTTTAATCGGCCTAATACGTACCTTAACTGGGCTTGCCCTGCTTCTAACCCTACTTGCAGAGGCTTCCATAAGCAATTGCTAAAGTTGCTCAAGGCTTCGATAAGGGTCTTCTTTGGGGCTTGCGGATTATAGGGCCTTATACTTTCAGGGTTCCCTTAAGGATTGCTATAAGGGTTCCTAGAGGTTTTAAGTCTTGCAGTTCAGGTTTGGGGATGAGGTATCCGGTTCTCTGAGTTTAGGAACTTCCGGGGATTTCGGGATTCGGGTTTTAGGGGTTTAAGGTTTTAGGGTCTTATAGGAATTCAGGGTTCGGGGATTCGGGTTTAGGGTGAGCCTTTACAAAAACCTCTTTTCTAATCTCAAGCAAGAAATGGCCTCCATCGATCTCGCACTTCTTGATTTGTGCGTGTCATCCTTTGCGCAGGGTAGGGAAGGACG